>JAREIS010000846.1:0-54680 GCA_030060385.1 Muscicapa striata striata
TGTGTTGGGCCCGGCCGGGCCCCCCCTTCCTGCAGTGCAGTTGCTCAGGGGCAGCTGCAGCAGTGGGGCTGCATCCCCGCCTCGTGTGTGCAGGGCAGGAGGGGAGGGAGAAGGGGCTGTGTGTGTGCTGTCACACCCTGGGAATCGCTGCCAGCCTGTGTCACAGCAGGGATGCTGGCAAGGGCAGCCAGGCCTCCTGCAGCCCTGGGGCTCGGGGCAGCCGTGCCCTTTGGAGCAGGCGCGGCAG
This sequence comes from Muscicapa striata striata, assembly GCA_030060385.1. NCBI lineage: Eukaryota > Metazoa > Chordata > Aves > Passeriformes > Muscicapidae > Muscicapa > Muscicapa striata. The sequence continues at coordinate 248 of JAREIS010000846.1, forward strand.
GGCCCTGGGTCCCACTGGCTACAGCCAGGGATGCTCCGTGGGAAGGCTGAGGGCAAGGCTGGCCCTGCAGGGCAGCAGCTGAGGGACGCCTGTGCTGGGGCTCTCAGCAGGAAATGGCACTGGGCAGATGCCAGAAGCCCAGGCTGTTTCTTCTCTGCTACCTCCCAAAATGCTGAAAGACACCTGTAGTTTCCTTTTCAGAACACCCCAGCACACCAGGCAGGTGCATCTGGCCTGGGATGCATCCCTGGCACAAGGGAGGTCTGTCTGTCTTTGTAATGACTTTCAACGTGTTAAAGATTTACTGCTTGCAACAATTAATCTCAGGATGCTTTGAAGGATTTATTCCCATGTGGAGGGAGTTTCTGCCATCCAAAGGAACCAGGAGTTCAGGCCCAGAGGAGCAGAAGCATTGGTGTGTCAGTGTGGGGAAGTGGTGTCTATTATTCTCATTGCCACTTCATCTTGGATTTGTACCATGAGCCGGTAAACCTCACTCATCTTGATTTGAGTGAGAAAGGAATGAAGGGATTTTTTTCTCCCGACAAGTGGCTTAAAGCATTAATGAGTTTTACTCTCCTTAGAAGCTGATGTGATTTGGGTTTCTATAGCTGTATTTTCAGACTTGTCTAGAGTTTGTTTTCCTGGCTATATTACAAATTCCTCACTTTAAGGCTTACTGTTGTATATGCTATCCATGAGAAGAATCAAATTTTATCATCACTTCTACTTTGCTGTTAGACAAGCAAAAATGTGGCTCTCATGGCAACCAAATCCACAATAGCCATCCCTGCCAAATATGCATTGTAGATGGATTTTTAAAAGTAAATGTAGCTTCATTAAATTTTCCCCCCTTAGAAAGAGAATATAATTTAGCAATGTTCCTTCTCTTCCTGAAGTTGCTCCTCCTTGTTGTTCCTTTGTAATTTGAAATGACATTTGCCAATGTTTTCTAAATGTGCTCCACTAGCTAATGAAGAAATGCTCTACAATGTAGACTATTAGTAACTAAGTGTCATAGAAATGTGGCAGATTTCTAGAGTTACCTGACTACATTCTCTTCAAGCAGGTGAACTTGTATGTAGAAACAGTCTGTCCCTAAGCAACTGACTGGAGCTTGGTGGTCTATGGTTGACAGTCACAGTGTACTTGGTGTTAAATTGCACATATGATTTATGGAATAGAAACATACTATAATGTTCTCTTAGAGTCCACTTATACATAATCATGCCATTTTTCTCTTAGAAGATACATAGCTATAGTCTCCTTGGAGCAATGCCAGCACCACAAGGATGACTTCAATGCGGACTATGAGGAATACCGGAATTTACATTCTCAGATTGACAAGATCAACAAGAATTTCAGACAGTTTAATGAACAATGGAAGTCTGTGATTCTGGGTTCTGAAGACCATCAGGTAAAGAAGGATAAAACTGTGAAGGCTGTGCTTCATCACAGCAGTGTTTTGCATTCCCTGGAGCTGCTCAGTGAAACAAAGGGAAACTGCAGAATTGGCATATATGCCCAGACACTGCTTGGACTGGGTCTGATTTTTGCAAGATCCAGCCCAAAAACCCCTGTTTCAGGTGTCTGTGAACAAACAATAAGGTGAGGTGTGTCCCAAGCAGAGTCTTGGAGCATGTGCTCCTTCTGTTCCCTATTGAGAGGCTTAATTGCATATCTTGGCTGATGCTGGGAGTTGGGGATTTCTTTTTGCAAACCTCCCAGGAGAGTGGTGGCACACAAAGAAGAAAATTTCTAGAGTCAAACCGAGGGTATTTTTAGTGTTCTACCTAGGTTTGCATTTTATGGTGGTAATGAAACATTCTTCATGGTTTTTCTCTTGAAGATGCTGCTTCATCGAATCCTAGCAGATTATCAGCAGTTACAACAGGTATGTGTGACACCAGACCTGCAGGGCCGTGGTTACTGCTGAGTCTGGCTCAAGGCTTTTTTAAAGCACAGGACATCAGATTCTAAACTCTGCAGAGATGTTGGCATGCCTTAATCTCCTTTTGCTTTCTCCTTGACAGGGTAGCCCCAGCTACTCTGAAATGAGCAGGTGTCAGTACCTCCACAAAAAGCTGTCCCATATTCAGAGCCAAATATCTGAATTTGACAAGCAATAAGTGGAGTCATGGCACCACACATCTGCTTCAGCCTGATAAATCAGTGATCTCTGGATTTTTATTTCAAAGACAAGATTAGGCTTTTAGGATTACTTAAGTTAGTATTGAACAGTTAAGTTTTGCTGGCACTGAGCAGTAGATTATTTCCTAAAAATAGGATTAGATCAAAGAAAATTAGTAAGTTTTAGCTGTTGAAAGAAGTTAGTATTGAACTTTAGGGATAAAAAAATTTCATTTTAGGAATAAAAAATGTTGCTAACTGCTTCTCTCATTGGGGCTTGTACTGTATTTGTATTGTTGTGGCAAATTGAAATTTTTTATGGTAAGTATTCGGGGGAGATTTAAAATTTCTTGTAGTTTAAATAATTTGCATTATGCTGTCAAAGGCATAGAAGTTTGGACAACCCCATCCCCAAATCACCTTGTTTTGGAGGGTTACAGACGAATGCACATGAGCTGCTCCAAGATGTCAGCTGGAGCACCTCCCAAGACTGCTTGGAGATGTTGGTTTCACCTTCTCAGTGAGCCAAGGAATGTCGAGATCATGGCAAGTGTTTTGAAAAAAAGAGTTACATGTATTGCAGAGAAGATCCTTCAGCGGGTTTTAGAGAACTTTTTTGAATGTGTCCCTATGGAAACTCTGTATTGTAGTTCTCTCAAAAATACTCTGTCACAACCAGTCTTTCCTGAGATACACAGATGTTGATCCCTACACAGACCTATGGGGTCTGTAAAGTTTGAAGTCTAATTCCTTTCCTAAGTTTCCTGCTATTTATTTATTCAGCTGACAGGGCAGAGGTGTGGCCAGCAATGCCATAACTTTCTTTTGGGGAAGGATATGAAATTGACTGCAGGAGGACAATATTTGGGAACATTCAAAGAAGCTGTGAATGGCCATTTCTTCCTTGGAGTTTATATTAGAACTTTCTCAATTTTCTCCATGCCAAAAATGTGGAAGAAAGCTCAGTGCATTTTGTGATTGAAAACCTGTAACATCATCTAAACCTGCTTCCATCCTGGTGCCACTCATAATTTCAGTAAAGAAAAGAAAGGAAGAGAGAAGACTGTGATAATTACATCAGGATCATTTCCTCCACAAGCAGCTTAGGGAAGGATTGTTGAAAAGGATTGTAGAGTGGGAACATAGACTAGAATTGTAAATAAATAAAGTTTCTGAAACCTCAACTCATTTGGAACATTCCCCACCTTTTGACCGTTTGAGAGAGCTCAACATTTCCTTCTGAATTGTCAGTTGTTTCTTCATGCTGCAAAGTGACATTTCTGGCTTCTTTGGTGTGCTTTGAAAGAGAAGACTCTTCTTTATTAATCCTCTCCAGACCACACTGCCTTTGAAATTTGGCCAAATGGCCAGGATTTGCCCAGCCATGGTGCTTCTTTTTAAGGCAGAAAGTGCACTGACATTTGCAGGTAAAACCAAAGGAGTGGGGCAGCCCAAAGACGCAGTGCAGGTGCAGGCCCTGAGCCGTGCCTGGGCAGAGGCAGGCTGGAAGGAGCCCTTGGAGCTGCCAGAGGCAGCAGCCCGGCCCTGGGTGCCTCCTCCTGGCACCGGGCGAATCCTCTGCTCTCAGAGCCAAACTGGCAGCTGGCTGGTGCCCAGGGGAAGCGCAGCCGTGCTGGGCACAGCTCACACTGCTGGCATTGGCCATCTGCAGCCTGCCCAGCAGGAGAGAAAGGCAAACAGCAGCCCAGGGCTGCTGGCCTGGCTGAGCATTGCTCCTCCTGTGCCGGCTGCCCTGTCCCTCCTGGGCAAGGCCAGCAGTGTGTGCAGCGCTCTGGGCACAGCGGGAGGGAGCCGGGCTGCTCCGCAGGCTCCAGCACAGGGCAGCGTCCTCCAGGCACGGCACTTGTGCCAGGGAACCGAGGCCAGCCAGAGGCACTGACAGCTTGTCAGCTCAGATCTGCAGGAGACAGTGCCTCACACAGCTCGGGCAGGGAGCGCCTGCAATCCTGCAGTTCTGCCCTGAGCCAGAGCAAAGGTGTGAAATGCAGAGTGTTGTGCAGAAATAGTCAGGGGCACCAGGCCAGCCTGCTTTGTGCTCTCTGGAGCACAGCAAGCACTGTGCAAGGCAGCTCGGAGCTGCTGGGAGAGAGGGAATATGGGAATGTGCCTGAGGTCTGGGCTTGAGTAGTCAACTGGTTTGGACGGGAGCAGAATAATTTCAGTAGGCAATCTGTACTTGCTTTATTCCTTTCTGAAAGATAGACACAATGTGGCTTCATTCAACAAAAGCACAGTCTTTAGTTTGGCTCTTTTTTAGGACGTCTACTCAAGCAAAACCTTCAATACAGCAACTGAAGCAATTCCCACCCAGTGAGGAAAAAAAAAAACCCCTACATCTTTCTACTGCAGATCGTGACCTTTTGGGCTGGTCCTGCAAAGGGCTAAGTGGCCTTTAAGGTGTGAAGCACCTTCTTGTCTTGCCAGCAGGGACTAAGGATGCTTGGCCTCTTCTGGAATCAGGCCATGAACTGGTTTGCCTTTGGCTTCTCATTTTGCTGCAGCCCCTCTGTGGCAAAGGTTCATAACCCTGCAAGCTGACCAAGGCTTGCTCACTCAGTCCATCCCAGTGCTTCTGGCAGAGGCAGCAGATGGAAGCCTCTTCTGCTGGAAAGGGAACCTATTTGGAATGGTGTAGTGATCCCAAAGTCCAAACAATACTGCACCAAAAGATGAGACCCCTCACACTTCAGTACCTTCTACCTGACCCTGCCTAAGGATCACCTAATAACCTAAGGTGGTTCTAGTGAATATCAGCCTGGGCTCACCCCTCTATTGCAGAACTGTTCTTCCTCTCAGTAATAATGGCTCAGCTGTCTCTTGCTGACACATTTCTGACCCAAGGCCAGTCTCTTCCACATACCTTATAGAAGTACTTTACCTTAGATCTTCAAATTTTGCATGCATGAATGTGTGTGAAGGGCAACACAAACCTTTAGGAAAATCAAGGCATAAAAGCAGTGCAGGGCGGGCTGGGGCCCTGTGCAGCACAGGGGATCGTGCCCAGCCCCGCAGCTCCGCCATCCCGCTCTGCCTCGGCTGCTCCCGCTGCCACACAGCCACCGATCCTGCAGCAAAATCTGGAAAATGCGCACTATTTGCTGGGAAAATATCTTCTTTGTTGTTTGTGGCTTTCAAGGCTCATTAGAAAAACTGAGTTTTTTCCATGAAAGAACAAGTGGCCAACAAGCTCAAAGTGATGGCCAGGCCTTGGAGAGGCAGGTTACTTGTTGGCTGAATTGCCTTATTAATGTGTAGGGCTTCATTGGCCTCAGAGGCCTCAGACCTCGGGAAGGTTAGCAACGCTTGGGAAGATGAATGCACCTCGGATGGTGGACACAAGGAATGCAGAATTGATGGGCCCAAGGACATTTGGTAGAATCCCCAAGACAAGGAACAAACTAATAAAGACAACAAAGCAACTGTGCTGAATCAGCTCTGGCTGGGTAAAAGGTCATTCCAGCAGAGACAGACCATGGCCAACCACTCAAAAAACTTCTCACTAAGACGAAGAAAGAGACTGAGCATGCAGACTGATTAGCAGGAAAAGCAAGAGGATCATTACCCAACAGCAGACAGAATATGAATTATGAACAGAACAGGGTAACCTGCAGTCAATGAACATGAATAATTTGCTGGCTAAAGTGTACAAATACTAAAACATTCTGGTACTTGTGGTGCTGGCTTTGTGAATTTGCCACTGTGGCCCCCCCTTTCTGCACAGGACTGTAAATATTTACCTCCACTCAGTGCGTGGATCAGCCTCTTGAGCAGCGTGTGTGAGATCCAACCCATCTGGAGCAGCGCTCGCTCCAGGCTCCGACACCTCCGCTCTCGCTGCAGCCGCGGAAGGGTCTGACCCGTCCTGCCGTGTGCTGTGACAGTGGCCACGGGTCCTTGGCAACGGGGAGTTCCATGTTCCAGGCTGGCTGGGATGTCACTGAGGAGCCGGATGGGACACACTCGGGGCAGAGGGAATTCCCAATGGGCACACATGCGAATGCCCTGCCCACTTCCACAGCTGACTCTGCTCATTTCCAGCTGCATAAAGGGACACTCCGGCCACCCCAGGTGCTGCAGCTGTGCAAACCAGGGCTAATTAAGTGTTTCTGCACAAAAGTGCTGTACTTGGCTGTCTCTGAGGTGAGGGTGCAGCTTAACACCTCTCACTAGGGCAGCAAGGGGCAGCCCTCCCAGCACCGGTCAATCCTGCCGTGGGCCGGTCAGTCTGTGAGGCTTTGAGCACGTACATGCTCACTCAAATATCATCTCTTTGACAAAAGCCCCCAGACCTTTCCTCATCCCAGTCTCCTAAAAGAATACAAGCCAGCAGCATGCCCAGGCCCCCACAGGCTCTGCAGGAGGAGCTGACATGGAAGAGCCAGCACTGATCCTGAAGACAATTACAGGCAGATCCTTGTGTTGACTGCAGGTGGCCATTGAAGTTATTGACATATCTGGAAAAATATTTTATAGTCAGCTTATGATTGTTTTACTTCCATTTCCTCCACACCCAAACTTTCTCCTCATTTCAGTCAGCTGGCACCAAAAAACCTCTTCTCCAGTCATTACAGGAAGAGAGAATAAAAGCATGTCATTGAAAATGTGTTGAATATCACCATCCAAAGCTCCTTTTCCATATCACAAAAATTTACTCCTTGTCTTTGAGATCACATCTTTCTCATCTGCCCATGTCTGGTCTCCTGGCTACCACACTCACAAGGGCAGTTTAATTTTGGGAACAGAAAGGAAAGAAGCCATTTGTCAAACACCAGAGTCCAGATTTGTAAGAGAATTATGTCCCATTTTTGGGAATGACTGAATGGTGTTGCTTATGAATGCGCAGTTATGGATTATTGGAAAGTCCTTTGAATGAGCCATCAAAGGAATCCAAAGAGGTACTTCACTGGACTCCCCTGCTCTGGAGTTACCAGATTTGACTGAACTCTTTGCACTGTTCATCCATGAGAGCCTTCGCCTTGCACAGTAGCTCCATATTCCAGACCAAGAATGTCGGAAAGAAACCAAGTGAAAACGAGCACATTTCTCAAAAAAACCCTAAATTATGTACTCGAGGGTTGGCCAGTTCACCTCAGAACAGCGAGCTCTGCCCTTGCTGACAGGCGTGTTGTCAACAAGGAGGGCCCCTGGCTTTCTGCTGGCTGATTTCTTGCAGCTTGTGGGATGAGCCAGGGTGAGAACATGAGAGCACGTCCTCTCACTTGGTGTCTTCTGGTTTTCTGCATTTTGCCTCAAGGGACATTTTGTAAGAGCTTCAGTTTCATCTTGGCCACCCAAATCCTGAGTTTAAAATGCTTGTCATGTGAACTGTGTGGGCAGTGCTCCCCCCATGTGCTCCATGTCCCCTGGGAGTGGAGAAGGAGAGTTCCTGTATCCCTGATACAATTCCAAGAAAATAGTGAGTGATCTTTGGATTTCTTTCTTTCTGTTTTTCTTTCAAGGTCAATGTTAATGTTGCCCCTGAGTCTTCAGGAGAGGGTGCTTGGAACGAGGCTGCAGGAGAGGAAGCTTCATGTGGCACCAAGAGGTGTGGGAACAGTTCCCCAGAGCGTGAGGAGCCTGGTAAGGGCAGAGCCCCCATGGGTTTAGAGAGGTGTGAGATGGCTGCTCTGAGCCTGCCTCTGACAGGAAGGGAGATCAGAAGAGCTGAGTTGTTGTCTGCAGAGTTGGTGCTTCCCAGTGCCTTTAGTTCAGATCCTGCACTGACAAAGCCCTGACAGAGCCCTGCCCTCCACGCTTCTCCAGAGGCTCTGACACTGAGTCCTGTGCTATGGCAAGCGAGCAGGGAATAAAGCTGACCTTGTGGGAGCTGTGTCACCAAGCCTGGTGTCCCAATTTTCTGCTGAGGTCCGTGGATAAGTTTGCTGCAGGTTTACAGGGGAGGCCAGTCTGAGCGACTCATGAAGGAATGGATGAGAAAAAAAAGCAGAAATTCAGGGTAGGAGTCCAAAACACTGACTAAATGCAGTAGCAGTATGCTGGTCTATGTTATGAGACACAAGAAAAACAAGCAGCAGGATATTGGAGGCCAAGTAGTTGAAAATTGCAAATCCAGTAACAGAAGGAGAATCCTGGAGGACCCCAGATTATTGAGACCTAAGGTCTCTCTGTCAGCACAGAGAAAGGACAAGGCTGGGCTTCACTGTGGGGGCTGGGACCGTCTGTGGTTCAAGCTCTCATGGGTGCCATTTACACTGCAAGCACTGAGAATTTATCAAGATCCTTCAATGCTTTAGACAGTTTTGAATATTTAGAGGGGTCCCTGTTCTCTAAAAAGCAGGCTTCAAATTCCAAGTGAGAGTCTGCCTTTCAGACCATCTTGAACATTCCCTATTAGAAGGACAGTTGGTGCCCAAGGGAAATGCGCACAAGGGCCAAGACTGACTCAGTGTTCCCTTTGCTTCCCAGATCCCATCTGATCAACCTCTCCAGGAGGGCTGCCCTGTGTGGCAGGAAGAGACAGAGGGAGGACCTGTGACCATCAGGCAGGGGAAATCCCTCTGTCAATAGTCATATTTATAAATATGTACAGTTCTAAATATCTCTATAGTTATATTTATAGATTTATATAGGTGTATTTGTATGCCCATATTGTTATGTGTATCCATTCTTCTAGTTGTGTCAATAGATCTGTATAGTTTAATTTATATATAGTTGTAGATGTCTATAGGTATGTTTTTATATGTGAAATTATAGATGTGTCTAAATGCATTTTTACTTCTGTATAGTTTCATTTACATATATATAGTTAAGTTTATAAATAGGCATAGTTGTATTTATATATGGGAGTTTAGTTACAATGATTGATATCTGTATAAATTAAGGCCATATTTTTACCTCTTTCCCTCCACGGTGCCTTCTCAATCTGTTGTTTTTCCCCTGTGCCCCCTCTGTCTCCTGTTGCTGTGCTGGGTCCGAGCTGGCGGCCGGGCCGGGCGCAGCAGCAGTTCCAGCCCCGGGTGTCCCTGGAGCGGTGGGAGCTGCCGGTGGCCGCAGGCAGTGTCCCCTGAGGAGCTGCTGAGGGACGGTGAGACTGAGGGGGCTGAGGGGGCTGAGGGGGCTGAGGAGGCGCTGGCACTGAAGGGACAGTGACCTTGAGGTGCTGCTGGGGCGGAGGGTGTGGGGCAGCTGAGGGCGATGGTGGCACTGAGGTGACAGGGAAGTGGCCCAGGCTGAGGGGGTGGCGGGTCTAAGGGGACGGGATGGGTCAGAAGGGACTGAGGGGGGTGAGAGGACTGCGGGGCTCTGAGGAAACTGAAGGGGACTCGGGGTTTGCCAAGAGCATGGCGGGGCTGAGGGGATGGAGGGGGCCAGCAGGGAGCACAGAGGGGTCCGGGACTGCAGCTGTGCCAGGCCTTGGAACCAATTCCTGAGCCTCCGTTTTTGCCTCAGCTGCACTGAAGACCTTGGAGACAGCGGGAGGACTGACAGGAGCCAGCAGGGAGAAGGCGAAGGCCACGAGCGAGAGCAGGAGCAGGGAGCTGCTGCTGGCACGCAGAGCCTGGGTGAGGCCCCAGGGCCGGTGAGGCAGGGTGGGGTGAGGGTGCCGTGGGCTGTGGCCGTGGGCAGTGCCCAGCGGGGCAGGAGCGGCCCTGCCCGTGCTGGGGCTGCTCAGCTCAGCTGCCCCGGCCAGCACAGGGGCTGTCCTGGGGCAAGGCAGCTGTGCCGGCAGGGCCCGGGAGCTGTGCCGGCTGTGCCGCGCTGCCGGGGCTGCGGGACAGTCCCGCCGCGCTGCGCTCACCACACCCTGGCCCGCTCGGCCTGCTTTTTCTTTCCAGCCCCCCTGGGGAGGCACTGGGATTTTCTCTTTCCTGATGGAAGTGCAGGTGCTTCCAAGGGAAAGACCCTGCTCCTGACTCAGTGTTCCCTTTGCTTCCCAGATGTCCCATCTGCTGTCCCTGTCCAGGAGAACTGCTCTGCACAGGACGAAGAGCCAGAGGGAGAGGCTTTGGAGATGGCACTGGTGGAATCCCATTTTCTGCTTGGAGTTCTCTTTAAAGATATATGGACTTGCACATAGAGAGGGATATTTAGGTGGATATTTACATGTGTAGGTTGTTATTTGTATAGGAATATTTCCATATGTCTTTTTTATTTGCGGATGTGCTATGTATATATTTGTATATATATGTATATGTGTGTAATTACATGGATGTGTTTCATTATATGTGCATACATATATATTTAATTCTCTTTAATTCTATTTAATCATGTATGAAGTAATACAGTTGTATAAATTTATCGGTTCAGTTCTTAGTCTAGGACTATTTAGGGAGGGAATGCATGTTTTTGGATTTTTATGTGGGCCATATGCTTCTATGTAATAAATTAAGTTGTTAAATACCTAATTGATCTTGGTGTAATAGTGAGTTGTTGTAGAGTTTGGCAATAAATTAAGTTTTTGTTAACTGAAGTTGATATTTGTATGTTTATGCATAGCATTGTGGTACTAATGTAATAAATTGCTTTTTTAACCTTAATTGAGATTTCCATAGTTGTGTATTTTCAGGACGGATGTGCCAATTTGTAATAAATTACATTTTTCAACTGAAATGGATTCTCGTGTATTTCTCGACCGCCAGTGCAGCTGTGGCAATCTGCAAGAAATGACATTTGCCAGCTGAGATGGGTGTTGTGTGCTTTGTGCTGTCCAAAGCAATGAGCAGATGTAAAGGTGATGATGCTGGGGCATTTTGGCCATGGAAATCTCCAGCCACGCCCAGCACATGCCCCACATGCACTCAGGCAGGGCAAGGAAAGCGCAGATTTGGGATGGCAGCAGAGCCACACGTTGGCTGAGAAGTGCCAGGCAAAGCCAGCTGAGAAAACTTCGGGGCTCCACTGGGCATAGAACTCCTGCTCTGTGGATTTTCAGATCATTCAATTGGTGTTTGGTTCTTTATATACAAACATACATAAATATAAATATAAATATAAATATAAATATAAATATAAATATAAATATAAATATAAATATAAATATAAATATAAATATATATAAATCTGAATGTAAGTCTAAATCCAAATCTAAATCTAAATCTAAATCTAAATATAAATATAAACAATATATAAATATATAGATGTGGACAGTATTTAGTGACCTGGAACATCCTTGATTGTGGGAACTGATATGGATATTTCTATCTTTATCTATAGAGTCAGCAGCATTGTGCCATTCTGTACTCGTTTTTGAACTGAAATTGGTCATCATATATAAGCAGGGCAGTTGTAACAATCTGTGATAAATTTCCCTTTGAAGCTGACATGGACTTTGGGACACTTCTCTTTTCCATGATGAGCGACCACATCAATATTTGTCCCTATTTCTTCACTGCTCCTTAAGCTTTGGTGAGTGTGTGACAGGCTGTGGCAGCCAATTCCTCACAGGTCTGTCAATCTGTGGGTAATAGAACCTGACTGAGATTATTTGTCTGTGAGCTGTGGTCCATCTCTAGAACCCCCTCAGGCAGCACCGTGGCTGGGGAGGGGAGAGGAAAAAATGTAAGGGGATTATGACATTTATTCTCTTTTCACTCTCTTGGGGATTGGTTTGTTTTCCTAACCTCTCTGTGGGATTTTTTTCCCTTTGACATGCTAAGCAGCACTGATGGCTAGTGACTGGGCAGTACCAGTTTGTGTCCACAGGAGGGCAGCAGTGCCAAAGGTGAGGGCTGCACAAGCGCTGTTGTGTCCATAAAGGGTCAGCACTCCCCAGAAGGAGGGGGGGAAATTGTATTTCCAGACTGTGTCCACAAGGGGGCAGCACTGCTCCGAGTGGGGCTGGCTGCAGTACCAGGCTGTGTTCAGAAGGCGGCAGCAATTCTCAGGGTCTGAAAGGGCTGCAATACTGCCTTGTATCCATAGGGGCAGCACTGCTCAGAAGACGGGGGGCTGCTGTACCAATCAGTATCCACAAGGAAGCAGCAGTGCCCGTCGAGAGGGCTGCAGTACCAACCTGTGTCCACAAGGGGGCAGCCCTGCTCAGAAGCGGGAGGCTGCAGTACTGGCTTGTGTCCACAATGGGGCAACACTGATTTAAAGTGTGGGCTGCACTACCAGGCTGCATCCACAAAGGGACAGCACTTTAGGGGCTGAAGGGGGGCAGGTGGCTGCAGTACCAGGTTCTGCCCACAAGGGTGTAAGAGTCGGTCCGAACTTTTCTCTGATCTGCCTCACGACCATCATCAGAGACTGGGACCTGAGATTGCACCACTCGCCCTGAACCGGAGCTCTGGCCTGGCCAAGGTGGATGCTTGCGGGCAAGGACTGTTTGTAGGACTGCTTGGTGCTTGTCATGGTACACTGCAGGGTACTGGTTATCGCACCCTGTCCCACACCTGCGTCATGGAGCTGCGATCTCCACATACAATAGTCCATAAATCTTCCCACCTTTTGGCCAGAAGCCACTCGCTTTGGAAAAGGACTATAAAAAGTGACTTTCTTAAAAAGACTTCGAGATCTCTTGCTCCCCAACGGATTGAAGATGCGACCATGAGGATGCATCTCATCTGTTGGTAGCTATATCCCATCCTTTCCCTCTCTCACTCTCTCCCTTTCCTTTTACTTTGTTCCCTTTACTTTCTCTCCCTCTCTCTCTCTCTCCCTCAAAACTGAAGTGTAACACAATCCACTGCATTACTGCTTTCTGCTTAACAAAACCTGAGTCTCTGCCTTTTTCTTTTGCACCCTAGGGTCGAACGAACCATCACAACTCCCGCTTCGGTTGAGCGGATCGTGACATTAAATTGGCGTCACGGACAGGATTTCTGACAGACAGAAGGGTTGCTGGTTGTGTGTAGTCTGTAACAGGGGAAGGACGTCTTGCCTCAGCCACACCTAGCTGGCCAACTCGACAGGGGTGAGCCTGACTAGAAAGCAAGGGGGCATTTCAGATTTCCTGCAGACTGCACACACCTAGATAAAAAGCATCCCTACACTCAACTGAGGATTCTGTCTTCAGAAATTCACTAAACATCTCTTGGCGCAAAAGGCAGAACTGCTCTGTTCTTGTTCTTTATTACTGTATGTATGTGAACTGACCTCCCTGAGTCAGGGAGAATACTGCGCAGGCTGAGGAGTGCGTATGTAACTCAAGTTTCTTCACCCACCCAGGGAAGAGGGGGCTGAACTCAGTGAAAAGCTGTGCGTAAGTGTTGACCTCCTGAGTGGTTTTACATTTTCCTCGCAAAAGAACTAAAATTCGCAGTGCAAACTTGTTGATTTTGTTGTTGTTATTGTTGTTGTTTTGACTGCTTGGGATCACCAAGAGACAAGCTGTTTTGTAACTAAGGTAGTATGACCCAAGCAGGGTGGTCTCTTCACCCACCCAGGGAAGAGAGGGGGCTGAGCACAGCAAAAGCTGTGCACGTAACTTCAAGTCTTGACCTCCCTGAAGTGGTGGTTTCCCCCGCAAAAATGACAGAAAAGCATAATACTAAAGATAAAGCTGCATTTTTCGCTATACTAGCTAAGCATAATGCCAGACCCTCCGAAGGGGAGAAGATTGGGCGCACAGTAACTGGTTGAATTTAGAAAATGTGATTGCTAGGTTACATTCCTTGCAACATGAAACAAAATTCAAACTGTGCAGAAATAAGACCATTCTCTGTTCAGTTTTGGAGGCCTGTCTTACAGCAGCTATAGAAACTCGCTTGAAGCGAAGAAGTGAAGAAAGAACAATTATTGACTCTCTACAAAATTTAGTGGAAACTGTGCAAAAACAATTAGATGAAGAAAGGAATGAGAATCATGCTTTGAGAGATGAGAATCATTCTTCAAGAGCTGCTCTAAGACAAGAACACACCAACATTTTCAAACACAGTGATCCACCAAAAGAAACAGAGGAGAAGGAAATTAATCTATTATATCCTCAAAAAGAACTAACTCTGATGAAAAATGGTGGGGAGCTTTGCTGCCCTAGCTTGAAACCTGTGGTTAAAAGAGAATACAATTGTATCAATGATGAGAATTTTGACCCACAAATAACCACTACAAAAATCCCGTACACTGCTACTGAATTATCAGAACAAGCAGCTGGTGGGTACTGGAGGTAGCTATATCCCCATCCTTTCTCTCTCTCACCCTCTCTTTCCCCTTTTACTTTGTTTCCTTTACCTCTCTCTCTCTCTCTCTCTTGCAAAACTGAATTGTTACTTGCAAGAAACCGCATTGCTGCTTTCTGCTTAACAAAACCCGAGTCTCTGCCTTTTGTCTTTTGTACCCTGGGGTTGAACGAACCATCGTGACTCCCGCTCGGGTTGAGCGGATTGTGACAGAGGGGTCTCGGTGTTTATTGGGGAGGGGTCTCGGTGTTTATTGGGGAGGGGTCTCCCGGGGTGCAGCAGCACCGCGCGCCCCTCCAGCCCTCGCCCACTCCCCCCCAGGGGGCAGCACGAAGCCCCCTCCCCAGCGGCGCGGGCTCAGCTCACCCAGCTGCGCGTTGCTCGCCCGAGCTCGCCCCAGGCCCAGAGCTGCGGCCGGGGGCTCTTCCCCTGCAGCGCCAGCACCAGGACCCTCACCCCAAATGGGGACCCCCGACCCAAATCCAGGACCCCTTCCCCAAATGGGGACCCCTCCATGACCTGGGACCCCTCTCCAAATCGGGACCCTCGCCCCAAATCCCAGGGAGACTCGGGATGGGTCCCCTCCTCAAATGGCGACTCCCACCCCAAAATGGGACCCCCTCCTCGGACTGGGACCCTTCCCCAAAATGAGACCCCCGCCCCAAATATGGCATCTCCTTGGCCTGAGACCCCTCCTTAAACTGAGACCCCTCCCCAAACCGCGACCCCTCCTCATCTCCATGAGCGCCCCCAGACCCCTCCTGCACCCCCCCGGGACCCCTAAACAGGGACCCAGGGACCCCTCCCCAAATAGGGACCCCTCCCCAAACGGAGCCCTCACCTCAGCACCACTCGAGTCCTCTTGAGCCCCCCCCAGGACCCCCAAATTCGGGCCCCCCCTCAGCCGCCGCCGCCTCCCCAAATCGGGCGTGGAACACGTTGGGGATCTCGGGGTCCCGCCGAAGTGGGGACCCCAGCTGCTGGGGGGCACGGCCAGGAGCAGCCCTGGGAGGGGTGGGGTTCAGGGGGCACGGGGACCCCAGCTCATGGGAAACTCCCAAATCTCCCGGAACAGCTCCAGAATCCCCAAAATATCCCCAAATCCCCTCAAAATATGTCCATCCCCCCAATTCCCCACCGCCCTCCAATTTCCCGGAACAGCACCAGACCCCAAAACCGCCCCAAAAACATCCCCAGACCCCCAAAACACGCCCAAAACCCCCAAAACTTCTCTGACATCCCAAAATCCCAAATCGCCCCAAATCGCCCCAAATTCCCCAAAGATACCCAGCCCCCAAAACCCCAAATCGCCCTAAATTCTCCCCAAATCTCTGCTGAATTCCCCCAAAATTCCTAAAACTTACCTCAAAACCCCCAAAAACATTTCCAATCCCCCTCTGAATGCCCCCAAATCCCTCAATATCCCCAAAACATCTCCAGCCCCCCCCCAAAAAATTTCCCCCAAATTCTCAGACCCCCAAACTCCCCAAATCCCCCAAATTTCCCTAAACCGCCCCCAATTCTCAGACCCCCAAACTCCCCAAATCCCCCAAAATATTTCCAACCCCAAACCCCCCAAAGACCCCAAATCCCCTCTAAATCCCCCAAAATCTCTCCAGCCGCCCCAAAATTGGGTGTTCAGGGAATTGGGGGTTCACGAGGATCTGGGGGATTTTTTTGAGATTTTTGGGGGATTTGGAGGATTTTGGGGACCCACCCATCCCTGTTGGTCAGAACCTGGTGACTCCGGGTTTTGGGGATTTGGGGCATTTGGGAGATTTTGGGGATTTTTTGGGGGTGATTTTGGGGAGGTTTTGGGGGTGTTGGAGGTTTGGGGTATTTTGGGGTGTTTTTGGCATATTTTGGTACCTCCTCACCATTGATCGGGGCCCAGTGAGCCTTGAGGTCCTCGGGAGGATTTCGGGATTTTGGGGTTTTTTAGGTTTTTTTTTTTTTTTTTGGGGGAGGGGTGTGGATTTTGGGGATTTGGGGCTCAGGCATGTTTGGGTATTTTGGGGTATTCTTGGGCTGTTTTTGGGATATTTTGAACTCCTTTCACTGTTGATCAGAGCCCAGTGAGCCTTGTGGCCCTTGGGGGTATTTTCAGGTTTTTGGGGTGTTTTGGTTTCTTTTGGTGGGGTCAGGGGGATTTTGGGGCTCAGGAAGGTTTGGGGTTTTGGGGTGTTTTTGGGATATTTTGGGACCACTCACCAGGGCCCAGTGAGCCTTGTGGGCCTTAAGGGGATTTTGGTTTTAGGGTTTTTTTGGGGGCATATTTTGGGGATCAATGGGGATTTGGGGCTCAGGTAGGTTTGGGGTTTTGGGGACTTTTGGGTGTTTTTGGAGATATTTTGGGACCCCTCACCATTGATCCAGTCCAGTGATCCAAGGGTCCAGTGAGCCTTGTGGCCCTTGGGGGATTTAAGGGGTTTTGGTTTGTTTTTGTTTGTTTGTTTGGTTGGTTTTTGGCAGGGTCAGGGGAATTTGAGGCTCAGGCAGGTTTAGGGTATTTTTGGGGTAGTTTTGCGGTATTTTGAACCCCCTTCACGGTTCATCAGGGCCCAGTGAGCCTTGTGGCCTTGGCGGCAGCACGGGCCATGGCTGCTGTCCTCGTCATAGCTGGGGGGTCAAAGGACAAAGACCCCAGACCCAAAACCCCAAATCCAGACCCCTGACCCCAAACAGAGACCCCAGATCCTAAATGAAGACCCCGACCCCAAACAGAGACCCCAGATCCCAAATGGAGACCCCAGACCCTAAACAGAGACCCCAGATCTAAAATGGAGACCCCAGACCACAAAATCCCAAACCCCCAATGATACGGGACAAGCAGGGGTCTCCGCAGACCCCAAATAACTCCAAATGACCCCAAATGACTCCAAATAAGGACACGGGACAAGCAAGGATCTCAAACCCTGACCCCAAACCCCAAATGTCCATGAAGGATACAGGACTAGCAGGGGTCTCCAACCCGAAATAACCCCAAATAACCCCAAACTCCAATAACAATGCAGGACCAGCAGGGCTCTCCCCAGACCCCAAACCCTGATCCCAATGAAGGATACGGGGCAAGCAGGGGTCTCCCCAAACCCCAAATCACCCCCAAATCCCAAACCCCAAACCCTGACCCCAAATAAGCCCAAATCATGACTCCACTGAAGTATACAGTACCAGCAGAGCTCTCCCCAAACCCCAAACCCCAAATAAACCCAAACCCCAAAACCTGACTACAAAAAGGATACAGAACGAGCAGGGCTCTCCCCAGACCCCAAATAACCCCAAACCCTGACCCCACTGAAGGATAAAGGATGACCAGAGGTCCCCCCAAACCCCAAACCCTGACCCCAATATCCCCAAATGTCCCCAGTAAAGGATATGGGACAAGCAGGGGTCTCCCCACACCCCAAACCCCAAATAACCCCAAACCCCAAATCCCAAATCCCAAACCCTGACCCCAAATAACCCCAAATGACCCCAAATGCCCCCAAAGGACACGGGACCAGCAGGGCTCTCCCCCCCAGCAGGTGCCGCAGGACCCGGCCCCGGTTGGGCCCCCCCAGCCCCCCCTGCAGCAGCTCAGCCCAGAAGGGGAGCAGCTCCTGGGCCAGGGCGGACATGGCTGCAGCTGGGGGAGAGAAAAAACCCCAAAAACAGCCCCAAAATGTCCTAAATAACCCTAAAAACATCCTAAATACATCCTGAAAACCTCTGAGACACAGTGACCCCATAATGACCCCACAGTGACCCCACAGCGCCCCTGGCAGGGGAGCAGCTCCTGCGCCAGGGCGGCCATATCTGCAGCTGGGGGAGAGAAATCCCTATAAACCTCCTAAATAACCCTAAAAACATCCTAAACACATCCTGAAACCATCCCATAAACCCCTGGGACACAGTGACCCCACAGTGACCCCAGTGGCAGCTCCTGGGCCCATGTGGGCAGCTGGGGCAAAAAACCCTAAAAATGACCCCAAAAATACCCCAAAAACCCCAACACCACGCCAAAAACCCCCAAATCACCCCAAAAAACACCCTGAAAATCCCCTCAGACATTGGGATCACCAGGATCCCACAGTGAGCCCAGGACCCCAAAAACCCCAGAAGTGACCCCGAAAGTGACCTCAACCCCCCTTGAGTCTCCCCAGTGACTCCCAGAGCCCCAAAACCCCCTCAAAATCCCCCAAAATTTTCCTATATCGCCCCCAATTCCCCCAAAATCCCTCCAGGACACCCCAAAACTCAATCAAACCCCTCAAATCCCCCAAAACTCCCAAAAATACCCCAAAATTTCCCAAAAATCTCCCAAAATTTTCCCAAAATCCCCTCAATACCTCCCCAAATCTCCCCAGGACGCCCCCTCAAAATCCCCCAAGACCCCTCTTAGAATCCCCAGACCCCTCCTAAACCCCGAAACACCCCCAGACCCCTCCCAAAAACCCGTCAAGGACCCCTAAAACTCTTCTCCAAATCTCCCCAAGACCCCTCCCCCAAACCCCCAGACCCACCCCAAGACCCCATTTTAGGACCCCAGACCCCTCTCAAAACCCTCCAGGGCCCCCAGACCCTCCCAAAACCCCTCCCCAAACTCCCCCAAGGATCCCACCCTGGACGCCTTCCCAAAACCCCTTTTAGGAGCTTCAGACTCCCCCAACACCCCCCACCCCAAACCCCAGGAACCCTCCCGAAAGCCCCTCCAGACCCCTCCCAAAACCCAGCCCAGAACGCCCCCAGATCCACCCCCCACGACCCCATTTTAGGACCCTCAGCCCGCCAAAAAGCCCCCGACCCCCAAGACCCCTTCCCAAATGCCCCCAGAGCCCCGAGAACCCCCAAATCCCCAGACGCCACCAAAATCCGCCAAACCGCTCCCCAGACTCCCCGAAACCCCAGGACCCTTGCCCAAAATCCTCAAACCCTCCAGGCCCCCTTAAGAATGCCCCCAGATCCCATTTTAGGATCCCCAGCCCCCCAGGGCACCTCAGACCCCCAAGACCCCTCCTCAAAACTCCCCAGAGCCCTTTTAGGACCCCCATTAGGACCCTCCCAAACCCCCAAACCTCTCTTAGGACCCCTCTCATAAAACCCCCAAGGATCCCACCCTAGACCCCTTCCCAAGCCCCCTTTTAGGATCCCCAAAGCTCCCCAAGATCCCTCCCAAAACCCAGCCCAGAATCCTCCAAGACCCCATTTTAGGACCTCCAGGCCCGCAAAACGCCCCCAGACCTCCCCAAGACCCCTCCCCAAATGCCCCCAGACCCGCCCAGACTCCCCAAACTCCCCAGGACCCTTCCCCAAAACCCCCAAACCCTCCAGCCCCCTTAGGACCCCCAAAACTCTCCCAGACCCCCGACGGCTCCATTTTAGGACCCCCAGCCCCCTCAAAACCCTCCAGAGCCCCCTCAAACCCCCGCAGCCCCCTTAGGACTCCGCCCCTCCCCACCTGTCCCTGCGCCGCCTCAGCAGCTCCCGCAGCGTCCCGTCCTCTCCCAGCGCCCGCCCCGCTCTCTGCAGCGCCTCCTCAGCACCGCCCGAGCCCGGGGATGCTCCCGGGGTCCCGCGGGAGTCCCGGGGGCGGGGGGAGGAGACGCCCGCTCCAGGGCCGCGCCCAGGGTCAGAGGGCGCTGCTCCCGCCTGGCCTCTGATTGGCTGCAGCGGCGCGGGGAGGCGGGTGTTGCTGAGGGGAACAGCACGCTGATTGGTCGGCTTGGGGAGAGGCGCGCCGCTATTGGCTGGCAGAGGCCCGCGCGCTCGGCGGCTGCGAGAGAGCGTGAGCGGAGAGAAGCTGAGGAGGCAGCTGAGGTAGGGCTGGGGGGAAATGGGGGGATTTGGGGGAAATCTGAGGGGAACTGAGGAGTCTGAGATGGGTCTGGAATGGATTTGGGGAATTTGGGGGCTCTGAGGGGAATTGAGGGGTCCGAGGTGGGGCCGAGGGGAAATGAGGGACTCTGGGGGCTCTGAGGGGAACTGAGGGGTTTGAGGTAGATTTGGAATCGATTTGGGGAAATTTTGAGGGGTCTGAAGTGGGTCTGGGATGGATTTGGGGGGATATTGTTTTGCTAGCTAGAGTTTAGCATTGATTCTTATTTTTGTACTGGTACATGAACTATTTTTTTAATATTATTGACTATATTTTTGTACAGCATCTCAGTTGTCATCTATCTTTAAACAACAATTTGATATATTAAATTTTCTACACACACCTTTTTCTTTTGCTAATAAGTAATTTAAAGCTAGTTTGTTTTGATACACTGCACTTTTTGTTTGGTTTTGTTGGTTTGCTGGTAATTTTATTGCTTGACTGGTTTTGTCTGTTATTATTTTGACTATTGCTTGGAGTTTTATAATGCGATTTAACATGTAAATTGGAGTTTGGTATTTTTAGCTTTTATTTTGTGCTTAGGTGGCTGGTTTATATATTTTAATTATGCGTTTAGGGGGCTATTTCTTATTTTTTTATTTTTGGAACTTTTAATTTTTTGTTTGTTTTTCTTTAAGCTTTTATAAACTGATATTTTTAATTGGTCTCCCTTTGGTCTTGGTAAAAGAAAAAATTTTGGCTGTATAATTTTTAGAGTACAACTGCCTTTCTACTGGGAAGGGAGTTTAGAGTATGCTTTTTTTTGACATATTTAAAATAAGCTATTAGCTGTTTTTTAATAATTTTTTTTTTGTTGATTTATGTTTTTTTTAAATTTGGCTATTTTTGGGATTTTATAGTAAGGATTTTTGCTTGTATTATTACATTGAAAAAGTTTAGTTTTGTTGTTACATGCACACTTTTCTGTTTTTGGTTTTTTTTTTTTTTGTTTGTTTGTTTAATATTGGGTTGGTTTTTTGGGATTTACTACATTAGTTAGTTAGTTGGTTAGTTGTTTTATTATTTACTTTGTATTTTTTGTAAGGAGTATTTTTTACCTTTTTACGAAAATTTTTTTTAGTGCACCAGAGACTTTTTCTCTTATTACTATTGAACTTGAAATTTACTTTTTGGGTCACTTTTTTCTTTGATATTTGTTTGGTTTTACTTAAGGAGTTTAATTGGTTTTAAGCTACTGGGTTTTTATGGCAATATTTTTGACATGAGAGCTTTTTTACAGACTTAAAAGTTAGTTACCTTAAGCTTTTTACTTATTTTTGTTTTTTTAGTTTTACAAATTGGTTCCTTTTTAGTCTTGAGATATTTATCTTTTTTTTTCAGTTGCTTTTTAAGTTTTGCATACAAATTTTGAAGTGAAATTGGCACAATTTTAGGCTGTGGTGTTATTTTTCTTTTTATATTTACTAATTGTTTTGTTACTATATTTTGAGCTTTACTGTTAATGATATATGTGAAACAGATCCATTTCTTTCTTTTTGGACATTTATTTTCTAATTGGTCTTCGCTTATTTTAAGGTTTTTTGCAATCCAATATTTTTTCCCATTATGTTCACAAGTACTTAATTTGGATGGGTTATAGCAGTGGCTGTTGACATGGGTGTGTGTAATAAGGAAAGAACCTCGGTGTTTTTCTATGTACAGCTTTTGGTAGCATTTGTAACACAACCTTGCTGACCTTCTGACAGGGAAAAGGCAAAAAATAAGTGACAGAAAAAGGAATAACAGAGATCTGGTATGGCTTATACCTCCACCTCCCATGCCTATGGGGTTGCAGCCCACAGCAGGTGTTATGATTTTTTTAGTGGCAGATACAGAGGCCAATCCAGTCTTGCCCTCTATTTCCTTGTCACTTGCTGTTTTTGACACTTTTTAGCTGTAGATTTTAACTGTTTCTCTAGCTTAGGTATTTTTCAGTCGACAGGCATTAATAACTCTGATTTATGAAATAAAGTTATTATTTTAGTGGATTTTAATTTTATTTGGATAGGGACAAGATTTGGTATTTAGAACTTCTTATAATGAGACTGCTAATTGTATATATTACAACATCAGTTTTACAATTTAGGCTTTTTATACTTAATTTAGTAAGTATGTTTAATGTTTAGAACTAGTCAGACAGGATATACTGTGTGGATCCAACATTTTTGATAAATAGGCAATTGGTCTTTTTACCCCTCCCCATTCCTGAGTCAGAACTCCATGGGCCACTCCATTTCCCACATGGACATACAGATGAAAGGGTTTTTCCAATGAGGTTAAGCTTAAAGCCGGTACCGAGGCTAATTTTGACTTCAGTTCTTCTAATTTTTCATCGTCTTCTTGTAAGGAAAATTAATCCACAAACACCAGAGGTTTATGTCCAAAAAGGAGACAGAGGAGTCCTTTTTGCTTTATTCGAATAAAGGGAGAGGCCATGGGGCATTCCCCTGGGATCTCTCAGATTTTTGGAGGACACAGCCTCCTTTTATCCTAATTTCCCAGCCGCTTTTCCCTCTCTCTTTCCCCATAGGCTGAGGTACTTGAGAGGCACAGACTTCCCGGAACGCCTAAGATTCCCCTCTAATGTATAACCCTTCCCTTTAATTTTTAATTCTTATAGAATTCATAATTTCCCCCCATTGCTTCTTTATCTTCAGTTACCCAATTTCATTTATTAGCAAACCTACAGTTTGTTTGTGAAGGGAAATCTCTTTTTCTATTCATCAATCAGTGTAATCCCTCCATTGTTTCTTTTATCTCTAGGTGCTAATTGTTTCTACCAGCAATCTACAGCTACTTCTTCCCAGTTGCTTTCAGCATGATTCTAGTTGTTCACAGCCATCACCAGTCCATCCCAGTATGATTTCAGTCACTGTCAGTGTGATCCCAGTCTCACCCAGCATGGACCTAGCGGCTCTCACTGTGATCCCAGGATGATCTCAGTTGCTGCCAGAATAGTTCCAGCTGTTCCCAGTTCCTCCCAGGATGATCCCTAGGACAGCCCCTCTCTCTCAGCATTGTCCCACAATCTCCCAGTTGCCCCCAGTGTGGTTCCAGACACTCTCATTATATCCCAGTTGCCCCCAGTGTGGTTCCAGACACTCTCATTATATCCCAGTTGCCCCAGTAGGGTTCCAGTTACCTCAGAATGATGCCAGTCTTTCCCAGTTACTCCCACTTGTCTCCAGCCTGATCCCAGTTTCTGTCAGTGTCCCATACTCCAGTTGCTCCCAGTATGATCCCAGTATGATCCAGTATGCTCTGGCCTCAGTCCCCTCAGCATGGTTCCAGTACCTTCCAGTTGATCCCAGTTCCTCCCAATTTGACCACATTTTCCTCCCAGCATGGGCCCAGTAGCTCCCAGTCACTCCCAGTCAGGTTCCACTCCCACTCACTGTAATCCCAGTGGCTAGGATGATCCCAGTAGGACCTGTAGTCACTCCCAGTGGTATTCCAGTCCCTCCCAGTATGATCCTTTGCACCCAGTCACCCACAGTGTGGTTCCAGTCATCTCCAGTATGACCCCAGTCACTCCCAGATCCTCCCAGTATTCTTCGAAGCACACCCAGACTGACTCCCAGTCACTCCCAGTATGGTTCCAGTTGTGGCCAGCCCTTCTCCATCACTCCCAGTGTGATTGCAGTATGATCCCAGTTATTTTCAGATAGTCCCAGTCCTATTCCAGTCACTCCCAGTATGATCCCAGCTAGTTCCAGTAGGATCCCAGTATGACTCTGACACGGGCACAGCTGCTCCCATTATCATCCAGTGTGGATCCACTTGCTCCCATTTCCCCTCAGTGTGGTTTGGTTACAGACACTCGTTATATCAATTTTCCCAGCTGCCCCTAGCACAGTCCCAGTCACTCCCAGTACCATCCCAGTATGAGTCCAATATGATGCCAGTTTCTGCCAGCAGGGCCCCAGTCACTCATAGCTACCCCCAATTTCCCCAGCATGGTCCCAGGGTCCCCCAGCCCATTCCCAGTCACTCCCAGTTAGGTCCCAGTCACCACCCCTATGGTCTCCAACACTCCCAGTATATCCCAGTTGCCCTGAACAATCTCATAGTCATTCCCAGGCACTCCCAGTTAGCTCAGCATGGTTCACCTGCCCCCAGTTTTACCCCAGTAGCCCCTACAATAGTCCCAGTGTTTCTCAGCGTGGTTTGTTTATTTTTTTAGTGAAGGGGAATGTTTGGAGAATGCAGAACTCCAAAGCTGAGCAGAAAATGCCCCATGGGGGGACACTGGGGGGTCCCAGTGGTGGCTGCCAGCAGAGGCAGCCTGGAGGAGCAGAGCCCTGTGTCCCCCAGCACCCCAAAGTGGGGAGCCCATAGAGGGGAAAGCGCCACCATTGGCGGGACCCTCAACAGCCTGGAGAGGGGCAGGGGGGACTCCTTGGACCCCTGGACCCCCAAATTCCCCAGCATCCCTAAATGGGGAGAGGGAAGAGGGGGGAGCTTTTCAGATTCCTGGGACTCCCAGCAGCCTGGGGAGGGTGGGAACCGAGTAGATGGGCGACCCCCAATACAAGCGTGACCCCCAGCAGCTGGGACAGGGGGGAACCCCTGAACACCAAAGGGGAGGGACCATTCCCAGGAACTCCTGGGAGGCATTTTCAGGACTGAATTTTGGTGTTTGGGTGGTTTTGATGGACCCCAGATGCCCGGGGACTTCTAGAGATGGACTTGGCAGGAGGAAGCCCCAGCACACCACACTCATCCCTTGTTTTTCCCCAGACCAGGATTTCCTATTCCCAACCCTTGCCCCGATGGAGGAGGAGGAGGCTGCGAGGAAGATGGCCCAGGAGCCCCAGGCAGGTGAGGAGGAAGTCAGTGTCCCTTTCCCCCTCTGTCCTGCTCCATCTCCAGCCCAGCACAGCCCCGGCTGCAGGAGAACCCTGCTGCTGACGCCGTCCTGCCGGGGATGCGCTAGGGGGATCTCTTTCCCCTTCCCTCTGGCATGGAGGCAAATCCCATCCTCTCCTTGTCCTTCCTCACCCAGACAAGGAGCTGAGCACGGAGACCAGGGAGGACAAATCCCCGCGGCAGAACCTCGTGGAAGAGGCCATTTGCAGCGGCTCCACAGCGCAGGAATCCAACGGGGAGGAAAAGCCATGGAGATCCCGCACCAGGAGGGGCTGCAAACGCAGATCGCAGGGATCTGAGGAGGAAAGACCCAGCCTGGGCTGGGCAGGCGGTTGGAGATGGAGCCAGAGCTCGGACCTGGTGGTCCATGAGCAGCCTCGTGATGGGGAGAAGCCCCACAAGTGCTCGGAGTGTGGGATGGGCTTCAGAGTGAGGTACAAGCTGATCTGCCACCAGAGGATCCGCACTGGGGAGAGGCCCTACAATTGTGAGGAATGTGGGAAGAGCTTCAGGCAGCGCACCCACTTGGTCCGCCACCAGTACATCCATACTGGGAAAAGGCCCTACAATTGTGGGGACTGTGGGAAGGGCTTCAGGGACCGTTCTAACCTAATCATTCACGAAAGGATCCACACTGGGGAGAGACCCTACGAGTGTTCAAAGTGTGGGAAGAGGTTTGCCACGAGCTCTCGTCTCCTCAAGCACTACCGGACATACACAGAGAAGAGGCCCTACGAGTGTCCTGACTGTGGGAAGGGCTTCAGGTACAACTCTGGCCTCATCATCCACCAGCGCATCCACACTGAGGAGAGGCCCTACAAGTGTGGGCAGTGTGGGAAGAGGTTTCAGACCAGCAGCACTCTCCTCGTGCACCAGCGCATACACACAGACGAGAAGCCCTTTCGCTGCCCCGACTGTGGGAAGGGCTTCAGGCATAACTCCAACCTCACCAGACACTGGCGCATCCACACTGGGGAAAAGCCCCATGAGTGTGAGGAGTGTGGGATGAGCTTCAGCCACAGCTCCACCCTGATCAGCCACTAGAGCATCCACACTGGGGAGAGGCCCTACAAGTGTGAGGAATGTGGGAAGAGCTTCACGCTGTGCACTCAGTTGATCCGCCACCAGTACATCCACACTGGGGAAAGGCCCTACAAGTGTGAGGAATGTGGGAAGAGCTTCAGGGACCGTTCCAACCTAATCATTCACGAAAGGATCCACACTGGGGAGAGACCCTACGAGTGTTCAAAGTGTGGGAAGAGGTTTGCCACGAGCTCTCGTCTCCTCAAGCACTACCGGGCATACACAGAGGAGAGGCCCTACGAGTGTCCTGACTGCGGGAAGGGCTTCAGGTACAACTCTGGCCTCATCATCCACCAGCGCATCCACACTGGGAAAAAGCCCTACAAGTGTGGGCAGTGTGGGAAGAGGTTTCAGACCAGCAGCACTCTCCTCGTGCACCAGCGCACACACACAGATGAGAAGCCCTTTCGCTGCCCTGACTGTGGGAAGGGCTTCAGGCATAACTCCGCCCTCACCAAGCACCGGCACAACCACACCGGGGAAAAGCCCCACAAGTGTAAGGAGTGTGGGATGAGCTTCAGGCTGCATGCCCAGTTGATCCGCCACCAGAGGATCCACACTGGGGAAAGGCCCTACAATTGTCAGGAGTGTGGGAAAAGCTTCATTGAGCGCGCCCAATTGATCTGCCACTAGAGGATCCACACTGGGGAGAGGCCCTACGAGTGTTCAAAGTGTGGGAAGAGCTTCTCCCGCAGCTCAGCCTTGACCAAACACCAACAGAGGCACCAGTAAGGGAAGCCCTGTGAGTGCCCCGAGTGAGGGAAGAGCTTCATGCGCTGCTCCAACTTCATCCCCCACTTCAGGACCCACGCTGGGCAGAGCCCTGGTGACCCACCTTCTCTAGGGTACATGTTGGGAAGACACCTGGCTGGTTATCCTTTTGTTTTGGTCTTAATTTTTGTCTCTCCTTCATCTCTTTGTGCTCCGAAAGCCAAGACGGATCAATCTGTCCTCAAAACCACTCAAATCCCACTGAAAACGACTTAATTTTAACTCAAAAGCGCTCAATCCAACTTCAAAGTGTTTTGTTCCACCCTCAAAACAACTCAATCCCACATGAACCTTCCTGGATTCCAGAGCCGCCAGGGTGAGAAGGGGTTGGAAGGAGATTGGGTGAAGTGGGATCCAAATTTGGAGCAGTGGGATCGGGATTGTGTGGGGCTGGCTAGGTGGGATGGATTTGGTAGTAAATAAAACTTTGACAATTCCTGATTTCTGTCCCATTCTCTTTCAGTCAGTTCTAGGTCTGTTTTCAGTGGCACCTTCTCAGCTGACTGTCTTTTCCTTTCTCTCCTGCCTCTCTCTGCCTGCTCAGTTTCTCTCTCAGGGTCTCCCTTGACCCAGGGCAGCTTCCACCAAAGACCCTGCCCTGATTCAATTCCCAGTGCAGGAGCTCCAACAGCCATGGGTGAAGTTCTGAAGGCTGGCAGTGAAATGTTCCTGTAAGCTCTTGCTGCACTTGGCTTTTGGCCCCTTCTAAAAAACTTTCCCTTCAAGGGCAGGAACATCTTTTCCAGGCTGGGAACTGGAATGCCAGACCCTGGCAGTGTGAGCCACGCAGGACTATGCAGACTGGGATCATGGGGGCTGGGATCACGTGGACTGGGATCCTCCAGACTGGGACTGCACAGATTGGGACCAGATGGATCAGGGCCATGCAGGCTGGGACTGTACAAACAGGGATCACACGGACTGGGATTGTACAAACTGGGATCACATGGACTGGAATTGTACAAACTGGGATCATATGGACTGGGATTATACAAACTGCAATCATATGGACTGGGATGGCTGCACCAGAATGATGTGAACCAAGGCGGTCCTGCCCCACCCAGATGTCTCTCCCATTCCTGCCCAGCCCCGTATGGGCACTCAGCCAAAACTCCCCAGAGTGAACATGGAGGGCCCAGAGCGCTCCTGGTGTCGGTCTCTGTCCTGGTCTCAGTTTCATTCTCAGTCTTGAAGCAGTCCTGGAGCCCTTCTGGTGCTGATTCTGGTCCTGGTCTGAATCTCGATCCCAGAGCGGTTCTGGCCTTGGTCTCATTCTCGGTCCTAGAGCGGTGCCAGTCTCAGTGCCGTGCCGGTTCTGGTTTCACTCTCGATCTTGGTTTTGTAATGGTTCTGGTCCCAGTGCAGGTACCGGTGCCAGTGTTAATCCTGGAGTGCTCCCAGTGCCAATCTCAGTCTCAGGCCCGGTCCTGGAGCAGTGCCAGTCTCACTACTGGTGCGAATGACGCTCTCGGTCCCAGAGTACTTCTGGTGCAGGTGCTGGTCCCGGTCCCAGAGCAGTCCTGGAACACTCCCAGTGCCGGTCCCAGTGTCCGTCATGGTCTCAGTCTTGGTCCCAGTGCCAGTTCTGGGGATGGTTTCAGTTTTGGTCTCGGCCCAAGTCCCAGTGCCCATCTTGAAGAGGTTCCAGTCTCGGTTCCAGTGTTGGTTTTGGTCCCAGTCTTGATCTCCATCCTGGTCTCGGTCCCAGTCTCTGGGGATTTCATTGATGATTGAGAGAGAGACGGGGACTACTGACTTGTGATCAGAATCCAAATTTATTGTGAGCTACATTTGCTTATACACCATTTTTCGGAAGACAGTAATTTTTGACTACATTCATTGGGTTAAAACTCACCCAGACAAACTTAACATTTCTACTTATTTAGTTCAATCTTCTTTCCTGTCGCCAGTCATGATCCAGGTTTCTTGTATTCATCGAAGATCTGTTTGTTCTTGCCAAGGTGTCCTGGTTATCAAACTGCAAATGCCAGTTAAATCCACAGCTCTGTCTGTCTCAGCTTCCACAGTGCTGGTCTCAGTCTGGGTCCGATAGCGGTGCCAGTCTCGGTGGCGGTGCCTGTTCTGTTTTCAGTCTTGGACTCAATGTCAGTATTGGTCTCGGTTTTAGAGCGGTCCCAGTTCCAGTGCTGGTACCGGTGCTTGTGTTGGTCCCAGAGTGCTCCCAGTGACAATCTCAGTCTCAGTTCTAGTGTCGGAGTGCTGCCAGTCTCAGTTTTTGTACTGGTGCCAGTCTTGGTATTGGTTCTAGTGCCACTCTTAGTCTCATTCCTGGAGTTCTCCCGGTGTTGATTTGGGTCCAAGAGCAGCCCTGGAGCTCTCCTGGTGCCCGTCCCAGTGTCGGTGATGGTCCCAGTCTTGGTCCTAGTGCAAATTCTGGGGCTGGTTTTAGTCTCAGTCTCTGTCCCAGTCCTAGTTCCAGTTCTGGAGCGGTGCTGGTCTCAGTTCTGGTGTTGGTTCTGTTCCCAGTCTTGGTCTCTGTAATGAATGGGCCAGGAGACCAGCTCCTTTTTTCAAGGCCTTTATTGAAAATCAGCTCTGGGTGGGGCCCGAGGGGTCGCGCACAGCACCGCTGCTCCCGATGGACGATCCGGAGGAGGAGGAGGAGTTCAGCTTTGCTGTGCAGCAGAGCCAGGGCTCCCATCCTTGTGAGAGTCCCCAGGGAGACATTTGGTGCCTCTTGGTCTAGGGGTGTCATGCCGGCCGAGTGCTGTTCACGGCATGGCCACAAGGGGAAAAAGCTCTGGTGGGTGATTTCATCTTCACTGTGTTCTCGACCTGGGAGTACTATTTTTCAGTCTTAGATGTTATACTGGCTCGTTGTTTTTAGGGGTTTTTAGCACTGAATGCTATCCCATGAGCACTTGCTGTTGCGCGCCATTTTGGAGGGGGCAGTGGAGGTGGGTGTGAATACAAGAGTAGATACTGGGACGGGGGAAGGGACAAACAGCTGGGAACATTAACAATTTACAAAGGCATATAACATTAACAGTAAAGAGTCAACACAAATATCAATTACAGTCAACTGGGTAGGCACACATCAACACCAACAACTGCTGGGTAGACACCTTGTAGGGAAAAACTTGCATTTGGGGATTTATTCCCCACAGTCTCCGTCTCCATTCTCATTTCAGTCTTGTTGGAGCTGTTGCCAGTTCTGGTGCTGGTCTCGGTCTTGGTCCCAAATATTTTATGCCCGTTTAGGTGATTTCATAGATAACTGAGCAGTTTTAGGCTGGATTTTAGGCTCTTTTCAACAACATTAGGTCAATTTGGATGATTTTAGACCCCCTTTGTATGGATTAAAGGCATGTTGGGCTGATTTTAGTCCAAACCTGGTGGATTTTGGCTGCATTTGAGGCCATTTTTTGGTGATTTTAGGCCTAACCAGGCCTTTTTAGGACTGCGCAGCGTTTTGATCCTGATCCTTCCCCTCACAGTTCCCGCCCTTTTCTTACCCTGCCCATTTTCCCCTCGGTTTCTGCCCATTTATTAGCCCCGCCCCTTTCTATTCACAGCCCCTGTCAATCTTTAACCCCTCCCCTTTCATTCCGACCGAGCCCTTGTGTTCGTCCCGCCCCGTTCCCTTCCAAGGCCTGCCCATCTCTTGGCGCGTTCTCCCCGCGCATGCTCAGAACTCCCGGATGTGGCTCACGGGCGCCGCCACCTTTGCTCCCGGGCCCCCTGCCCTACTTTAGCGTGTCTGAGAGCTATGGTGTGGCTTTAGGGGATCTATAGGGGACTGGGGGCATCTCAGGGTCTCTACAGAGTATTTGGCCTCGTCTATATGGGATTTCACAGCTCTGCTTGGTCCCTAAAGGGGGCTGGGAGGTCTGTAGGGGATCCTTAGGTGTTCTGTATAGGACTGGGTGGGGCTGAGGGTCTCTATAGAGGATTTAGGTTTGTCTCTCGGGGATTTGATGGTTCTGGGAGCTCTGTAAGGAATCTATGGGGGCCTCTGGGGGGCTTTACCACCCTGGGGGTTTCTGGGGTTCTTTATAGGGGATTTGGGCTTGTCTATAGGGGATTTGTGGGGCACTGGAAGGTCTACAGGGTACCTGTAGGGGACCTGTAGTAGACTGGTGTGGCTTTATGGCGCTGGGAGTTTTCTGGGGGTCCGCAAAGGGGATCTGGGGACTCTGCATGGTCCCTAAAGGGGGTCTGGGAAGTCTGTAGGAGATCTGTAGGGGACTGGGGAGGTCTGAGTGTCTCTATAGAGGATTTGGGCTTGTCTATAGGGGATTTGGGAGGCTCTGGGGAGTCTGTAAATGTGCTCTGGGAGGTCTATAGGGGATCAGTAGGGGCCTGGTGGACTTTATAGAGAGGCCAGGGTGGTCTCAGCGTCTCTTGAGGGGAATTTTGGGGTTCTTAAAGGGAATTTCCAGGAAATCTGGGCTCTGTCCAGGCAATTCTTGGAGTCCCTCTAGGGAATTTTGTGGTTCCTTTTGAGGATTTTTGGCAATTTTGGGGTCTTAAAGGAAATTTGGGGGTCTCTCAGGAATTTAGGGGTGCCCATAAGAAAATTGTGGGATACTTAAGGGGAATTTTATAGTGTTACTACAGATTTTTTGGGCCTATATTGAGAATTTTGAGAATTATGGGGTCTACACCAGGACATTTTTTTTTTTATTTTGCGTCCAAAAATGGGAAATTGTAAGTATCTATTGGGAATTTTTTCCAATATTGGGGTCCTCAAATGGAATTTTGGTGAATGCCATAGGGAATATTTGGGGTTCATATAGAAAAATGTGGGTCCAAACATGGGAAATTTGAGTTCTCTGCAGGAAATTTTTGGGATCTCCTTAGGGAATCTTTGGGAATTCAGGGTCCAAATGTGGGAATTTCCGGGGGGGGAAGGGCAGGGGGGGATGGTTTTTGGGTGCTGAAATATGGCAGTGAACAGCTGACATGAAGCCTATGAGACCCAGGGCTCTGATTTTAGGGTGATTTTGGCTGCCTTGCAGGGTGTCAGGCCAGTTTGGGAGTGTTTAGGTCCATTTGGGTGCTTTTAGGAAAAACTGGGCACTTTCAGGGTTGATTTTCCGGCCACCGGGGAGATTGAAGGGTGATGTTGGGCCAGTTGTGTGGGTTTTTAATCAGTTTGGGAAATTTTAGACCCCTTGGTTAGATTTTAGGCCCATTTGGCTGATTTTAGGCCAAACCATGTGAGGATGCAGGGTGGATTTATGGGCCTTTGTCTGTTTTTCAGCTAAACCAGATCAATTTCAGGGTGAATTTTAGGCCCCTTTGGACAATGTTAGGCCCATTTTGATGATTTTAGACCCCTTTTGTGTAGATTTGAGGCCCATTTGGCTGATTTTAGGCCAAACCTGGTGGATTGAGGCTGCATTTGAGGCCCTTTATTGGTGATTTTAGGCCAAACCGGATCCTTTTGGGACCGCGCAGTGCTTTGGCCCCGCCTCTTTCCCCTCACAGAACTTCTGGATTTGGGGGTGTCCGAGGGAGATTTTGGGGGGGTTTGAGGGGATTTTGGGGAGTTTTGGGGAGCATTTGGGGATTTTGGAGTGTCCAGGGGGATTTGGGGTGACCAGGGAAATTTTGGGGGATTTGGGGAGGATTTGGGGTGTCTTGAGGGGAATTTGGGGCAGATTTGGGGTATCTGGGGGATTTTGGGGCTTTTGAGGGGATTTTGGGGTGTCTGAGGGGTTTTGGGGAGTTTGGGGTGTCTGGGGTGGATTTTGGGGTGGGAGAGGGATTTTGAGGGGGCTTTGGGGGATTTTGGGGCAGTTTGGGGGCGTTTGGAATGTCCAGGGGGATTTGGGGGCAATTTTAGAAAATTTTGGGGGATTGTGGGGGATTGGGGGCGATTTAGGAAAATTTGGGGGATTTTGAGGAGGTTTTGGGGCTCTGGGAGTCACTGGGGAGACTCAGGGGGGCTTGAGGTTACTTTTGGGGTCACTTCTGGGGTTTTTGGGGTCCCGGGCTCACTGTGGGGTCCTGGTGATCCCAATGTCTGAGGGGATTTTCAGGGTTTTTTGGGGGTGATTTGGGGGTTTTTGGGGTGGCTTTGGAGTATTTTTGGGGTCACTATTAGGGTTTTTTCCCTCCAGCTGCCCACACGGGCCCAGGAGCTGCCACTGGGGTCACTGTGGGGTCGCTGTGTCCCAGGGTTTTTCAGGGTGGTTGTTAGGATGTATTTAGGATGTTTTTAGGGTTATTTAGGATATTTTGGGGCTGTTTTTGGGGTTTTTTCTCTCCCCCAGCTGCAGCCATGTCCGCCCTGGCCCAGGAGCTGCTCCCCTTCTGGGCTGAGCTGCTGCAGGGGGGGCTGGGGGGGCCCAACCGGGGCCGGGTCCTGCGGCACCTGCTGGGGGGGAGAGCCCTGCTGGTCCCGTGTCCTTTGGGGGCATTTGGGGTCATTTGGGGTTATTTGGGGTTTAAGGAGAGCCCTGCTGGTCCCGTGTCCTTTGGGGACATTTGGGGTTATTTGGGGTCATTTGGGGTCATTTGGGGTCAGGGTTTGGGATTTGGGGTTTGGGGTTATTTGGGGTTTTGGGTGTGGGCAGACCCCTGCTGGGCCTGTATCCTTATCTGGGGTTTGGGGTCTGGGGTTATTCGGGGTTCCGGGTTATTTGGGGTCTGGGGTTATTTGGGGTGGTTTGGGGTTATTTGGGGTCTGGGGAGAGCCCTGCTCGTCCCGTATCCTTTTTGTAGTCAGGTTTTGGGGTTTTGGGGTTTGAGGTTTGGGGTTATTTGGGGTTTGGGGTTTGGGGAGAGCCCTGCTGGTACTGTATCCTTCAGTGGGGTCAGGATTTGGGGTTATTTGGGGTCAGGGTTTGGGGTTTGGGATTTGGGGGTGATTTGGGGTTTGGGGAGACCCCTGCTTGCCCCGTATCCTTTATTGGAGTTTGGGGTCTAGAAGAGCCCCTGCTGGTCCCATATCCTTTATTGGGGTCAGGGTTTGGGGTCTGGGGAGAGCCCTGCTGGTCCCGCGTTGTTATTGGAGTTTGGGGTTATTTGGGGTTATTTGGGGTCGGAGACCCCTGCTGGTCCTATATCCTTCATGGACATTTGGGGTTTGGAGTCAGGGTTTGGGCTTTGAGATCCTTGCTTGTCCTGTATCCTTATTTGGAGTCATTTGGGGTCATTTGGAGTTATTTGGGGTCTGCGGAGACCCCTGCTGGTCCCATATCCTTGGGGGTTTGGGATTTTGTGGTCTGGGGTCTCCATTTTAGATCTGGGGTCTCTGTTTAGGGTCTGGGGTCTCCATTTGGGATCTGGGGTCTCTGTTTGGAGTCGGGGTCTTCATTTAGGATCTGGGGTCTCTGTTTGGGGTCAGGGTCTGGATTTGGGGTTTTGGGTCTGGGGTCTTTGTCCTTTGACCCCCAGCTATGATGAGGACAGCAGCCATGGCCCGTGCTGCCGCCAAGGCCACAAGGCTCACTGGGCCCTGGTGAACCGTGAAGGGGGTTCAAAATACCCCAAAAACACCCCAAAACTACCCCAAAAATACTCCAAAACCCCAAACGTGCCTGAGCCTCAAATTCCCCCCTGACCCTGCCAAAAAACCAACCAAACAAACAAACAAAAACAAACCAAAAAAACCCCCTTAAATCCCCCCAAGGGCCACAAGGCTCACTGGACCCTTGGATCACTGGACTGGATCAATGGTGAGGGGTCCCAAAATATCCCAAAAAAAACCTCAAAAATACCCCAAAAACACCCAAAAGTCCCCAAAAACCCCCAAACCTGCCTGAGCCCCAAATCCCCATTGATCCCCAAAATATGCCCCCAAAAAAACCCTAAAAAAACCAAATCCCCCAAGGCCCACAAGGCTCACTGGGCCCTGGTGAGTGGTCCCAAAATATCCCAAAAACACCCCAAAAACCCCAAACCTTCCTGAGCCCCAAAATCCCCCCTTACCCCACCAAAAGAAACAAAAAACACCCCAAAAAAACCGAAAATACCCCCAAGGGCCACAAGGCTCACTGGGCTCTGATCAACGGTGAGAGGAGTTCAAAATATCCCAAAAACAAAACCCAAGAATACCCCAAAATACCCAAACATGCCTGAGCCCCAAATCCCCAAAATCCACACCCCTCCCCCAAAAAAAAAAAAACCCTAAAAACCCAAAAATCCCGAAATCCTCCCGAGGACCTCAAGGCTCACTGGGCCCCGATCAATGGTGAGGAGGTACCAAAATATGCCAAAAACACCCCAAAATACCCCAAACCTCCCTCAACACCCCCAAAACCTCCCCAAAATCACCCCCAAAAAATCCCCAAAATCTCCCAAATGCCCCGAAATCCCCCAAACCCGGAGTCACCAGGTTCTGACCAACAGGGATGGGTGGGTCCCCAAAATCCTCCAAATCCCCCAAAAATCTCAAAAAAATCCCCCCCAGATCCCTCGTGAACCACCAATTCCCCCTGAACACCCAATTTTGGGGCGGCTGGAGAGATTTTGGGGGGATTTAGAGGGGATTTGGGGGTCTTTGGGGGGGTTTGGGGGTTGGAAATATTTTGGGGGGATTTGGGGGAGTTTGGGGGGTCTGAGAATTGGGGGCGGTTTAGGGGTTTGGGGGGAAAGTTTGGGGGTTTGGGGTTTTAGGGGGAGATTTGGGATTTTTTGGAGATGTTTTGGGGATATTGAGGGATTTGGGGGCATTCAGAGGGGGTTGGAAATGTTTTGGGGGGTTTTGAGGTAAGTTTTAGGAATTTTGGGGGAATTCAGCAGAGATTTGGGGAGAATTTAGGGCGATTTGGGGTTTTGGGGCTGGGTATCTTTGGGGAATTTGGGGGCGATTTGGGGCGATTTGGGATTTTGGGATGTCAGAGAAGTTTTGGGGGTTTTGGGCGTGTTTTGGGGTCTGGGGATGTTTTTGGGGCGGTTTTGGGGGTCTGGTGCTGTTCCGGGAAATTGGAGGGCGGTGGGGAATTGGGGGGATGGACATATTTTGAGGGGATTTGGGGATATTTTGGGGATTCTGGAGCTGTTCCGGGAGATTTGGGAGTTTCCCATGAGCTGGGGGGTCCCCGTGCCCCCCTGAACCCCAATTTCCCCTCCCAGGGCTGCTCCTGGCCGTGCCCCCCAGCAGCTGCTGGGTCCCCAATTTCGGCGGGACCCCGAGATCCCCAACGTGTTCCACGCCCGATTTGGGGGCGGCGGCGGCTGAGGGGGCCCGAATTTGGGGGTCCTGGGGGGCTCAAGAGGACTCGAGTGGTGCTGAGGTGAGGGCTCCGTTTGGGGAGGGGTCCCTATTTGGGAGGGGTCCCTGGGTCCCTGTTTAGGGGTCCCGGGGGTGCAGGAGGGGTCTGGGGGCGCTCATGGAGATGAGGAGGGTCGCGGTTTGGGGGAGGGTCTCAGTTTAAGGAGGGTCTCAGGCCAAGGAGATGCCATATTTGGGGCGGGGGTCTCATTTTGGGGAAGGGTCCCAGTCCGAGGAGGGGGTCCCATTTTTGGGGTGGGAGTCGCCATTTGAGGAGGGGACCCATCCCGAGTCTCCCTGGGATTTGGGGCGAGGGTCCCGATTTGGAGAGGGGTCCCAGGTCATGGAGGGGTCCCCATTTGGGGAAGGGGTCCTGGATTTGGGTCGGGGGTCCCCATTTGGGGTGAGGGTCCTGGTGCTGGCGCTGCAGGAAGAGCCCCGGCCGCAGCTCTGGGCCTGGGGCGAGCTCGGGCGAGCAACGCGCAGCTGGGTGAGCTGAGCCCGCGCCGCTGGGGAGGGGGCTTCGTGCTGCCCCCTGGGGGAGTGGGCGAGGGCTGGAGGGGCGCGCGGTGCTGCTGCACCCCGGGAGACCCCTCCCCAATAAACACCGAGACCCCTCCCCAATAAACACCGAGACCCCTCTGTCACAATCCGCTCAACCCGAGCGGGAGTCACGATGGTTCGTTCAACCCCAGGGTACAAAGACAAAAGGCAGAGACTCGGGTTTTGTTAAGCAGAAAGCAGCAATGCGGTTTCTTGCAAGTAACAATTCAGTTTTGCAAGAGAGAGAGAGAGAGAGAGGTAAAGGAAACAAAGTAAAAGGGGAAAGAGAGGGTGAGAGAGAGAAAGGATGGGGATATAGCTACCTCCAGTACCCACCAGCTGCTTGTTCTGATAATTCAGTAGCAGTGTACAGGATTTTTGTAGTGGTTATTTGTGGGTCAAAATTCTCATCATTGATACAATTGTATTCTCTTTTAACCACAGGTTTCAAGCTAGGGCAGCAAAGCTCCCCACCATTTTTCATCAGAGTTAGTTCTTTTTGAGGATATAATAGATTAATTTCCTTCTCCTCTGTTTCTTTTGGTGGATCACTGTGTTTGAAAATGTTGGTGTGTTCTTGTCTTAGAGCAGCTCTTGAAGAATGATTCTCATCTCTCAAAGCATGATTCTCATTCCTTTCTTCATCTAATTGTTTTTGCACAGTTTCCACTAAATTTTGTAGAGAGTCAATAATTGTTCTTTCTTCACTTCTTCGCTTCAAGCGAGTTTCTATAGCTGCTGTAAGACAGGCCTCCAAAACTGAACAGAGAATGGTCTTATTTCTGCACAGTTTGAATTTTGTTTCATGTTGCAAGGAATGTAACCTAGCAATCACATTTTCTAAATTCAACCAGTTACTGTGCGCCCAATCTTCTCCCCCTTCGGAGGGTCTGGCATTATGCTTAGCTAGTATAGCGAAAAATGCAGCTTTATCTTTAGTATTATGCTTTTCTGTCATTTTTGCGAGGGGGAAACCACCACTTCAGGGAGGTCAAGACTTGAAGTTACGTGCACAGCTTTTGCTGTGCTCAGCCCCCTCTCTTCCCTGGGTGGGTGAAGAGACCACCCTGCTTGGGTCATACTACCTTAGTTACAAAACAGCTTGTCTCTTGGTGATCCCAAGCAGTCAAAACAACAACAATAACAACAACAAAATCAACAAGTTTGCACTGCGAATTTTAGTTCTTTTGCGAGGGAAAATGTAAAACCACTCAGGGAGGTCAACACTTACGCACAGCTTTTCACTGAGTTCAGCCCCCTCTCTTCCCTGGGTGGGTGAAGAAACTTGAGTTACATACGCACTCCTCAGCCTGCGCAGTATTCTCCCTGACTCAGGGAGGTCAGTTCACATACATACAGTAATAAAGAACAAGAACAGAGCAGTTCTGCCTTTTGCGCCAAGAGATGTTTAGTGAATTTCTGAAGACAGAATCCTCAGTTGAGTGTAGGGATGCTTTTTATCTAGGTGTGTGCAGTCTGCAGGAAATCTGAAATGCCCCCTTGCTTTCTAGTCAGGCTCACCCCTGTCGAGTTGGCCAGCTAGGTGTGGCTGAGGCAAGACGTCCTTCCCCTGTTACAGACTACACACAACCAGCAACCCTTCTGTCTGTCAGAAATCCTGTCCGTGACGCCAATTTAATGTCACGATCCGCTCAACCCGAGCGGGAGTTGTGATGGTTCGTTCGACCCTAGGGTGCAAAAGAAAAAGGCAGAGACTCAGGTTTTGTTAAGCAGAAAGCAGTAATGCAGTGGATTGTGTTACACTTCAGTTTTGAGGGAGAGAGAGAGAGAGAGGGAGAGAAAGTAAAAGGGAACAAAGTAAAAGGAAAGGGAGAGAGTGAGAGAGGGAAAGGATGGGATATAGCTACCAACAGATGAGATGCATCCTCATGGTCGCATCTTCAATCCGTTGGGGAGCAAGAGATCTCGAAGTCTTTTTAAGAAAGTCACTTTTTATAGTCCTTTTCCAAAGCGAGTGGCTTCTGGCCAAAAGGTGGGAAGATTTATGGACTATTGTATGTGGAGATCGCAGCTCCATGACGCAGGTGTGGGGACAGGGTGCGATAACCAGTACCCTGCAGTGTACCATGACAAGCACCAAGCAGTCCTACAAACAGTCCTTGCCCGCAAGCATCCACCTTGGCCAGGCCAGAGCTCCGGTTCAGGGCGAGTGGTGCAATCTCAGGTCCCAGTCTCTGATGATGGTCGTGAGGCAGATCAGAGAAAAGTTCGGACCGACTCTTACACCCCTTGTGGGCAGAACCTGGTACTGCAGCCACCTGCCCCCCCTTCAGCCCCTAAAGTGCTGTCCCTTTGT
This sequence comes from Muscicapa striata striata, assembly GCA_030060385.1. Classification (NCBI taxonomy): domain Eukaryota; kingdom Metazoa; phylum Chordata; class Aves; order Passeriformes; family Muscicapidae; genus Muscicapa; species Muscicapa striata. Next base: position 39,103 of record JAREIS010000846.1, read on the forward strand.
GGATGCAGCCTGGTAGTGCAGCCCACACTTTAAATCAGTGTTGCCCCATTGTGGACACAAGCCAGTACTGCAGCCTCCCGCTTCTGAGCAGGGCTGCCCCCTTGTGGACACAGGTTGGTACTGCAGCCCTCTCGACGGGCACTGCTGCTTCCTTGTGGATACTGATTGGTACAGCAGCCCCCCCGTCTTCTGAGCAGTGCTGCCCCCTATGGATACAAGGCAGTATTGCAGCCCTTTCAGACCCTGAGAATTGCTGCCGCCTTCTGAACACAGCCTGGTACTGCAGCCAGCCCCACTCGGAGCAGTGCTGCCCCCTTGTGGACACAGTCTGGAAATACAATTTCCCCCCCTCCTTCTGGGGAGTGCTGACCCTTTATGGACACAACAGCGCTTGTGCAGCCCTCACCTTTGGCACTGCTGCCCTCCTGTGGACACAAACTGGTACTGCCCAGTCACTAGCCATCAGTGCTGCTTAGCATGTCAAAGGGAAAAAATCCCACAGAGAGGTTAGGAAAACAAACCAATCCCCAAGAGAGTGAAAAGAGAATAAATGTCATAATCCCCTTACATTTTTTCCTCTCCCCTCCCCAGCCACGGTGCTGCCTGAGGGGGTTCTAGAGATGGACCACAGCTCACAGACAAATAATCTCAGTCAGGTTCTATTACCCACAGATTGACAGACCTGTGAGGAATTGGCTGCCACAGCCTGTCACACACTCACCAAAGCTTAAGGAGCAGTGAAGAAATAGGGACAAATATTGATGTGGTCGCTCATCATGGAAAAGAGAAGTGTCCCAAAGCCCATGTCAGTTTCAAAGGGAAATTTATCACAGATTGTTACAACTGCCCTGCTTATATATGATGACCAATTTCAGTTCAAAAACGAGTACAGAATGGCACAATGCTGCTGACTCTATAGATAAAGATAGAAATGTCCATATCAGTTCCCACAATCAAGTATGTTCCAGGTCACTAAATACTGTCCATTTATATATATTTATATTTATATTTATATTTATATTTATATTTAGATTTAGATTTAGATTTAGATTTAGATTTAGATTTGGATTTAGACTTACATTCAGATTTATATATCTATGTTTGTATATAAAGAACCAAACACCAATTGAATGATCTGAAAATCCACAGAGCAGGAGTTCTATGCCCAGTGGAGCCCCGAAGTTTTCTCAGCTGGCTTTGCCTGGCACTTCTCAGCCAACGTGTGGCTCTGCTGCCATCCCAAATCTGCGCTTTCCTTGCCCTGCCTGAGTGCATGTGGGGCATGTGCTGGGCGTGGCTGGAGATTTCCATGGCCAAAATGCCCCAGCATCATCACCTTTACATCTGCTCATTGCTTTGGACAGCACAAAGCACACAACACCCATCTCAGCTGGCAAATGTCATTTCTTGCAGATTGCCACAGCTGCACTGGCGGTCGAGAAATACACGAGAATCCATTTCAGTTGAAAAATGTAATTTATTACAAATTGGCACATCCGTCCTGAAAATACACAACTATGCAAATCTAAGTTAAGGTTAAGAAATAGAATTTATTACATAAGTACAACAATGCTATGCAAAAACATACAAATATCAACTTCAGTTAACAAAAACCTTAATTTATTGCCAAACTCTACAACAACTCACTATTACACCAAGATCAATTAGGTATTTAACAACTTAATTTATTACATAGAAGCATACGGCCCACATAAAAAACCAAAAACATGCATTCCCTCTCTAAATAGCCCTAGACTAAAAACTGAACAAATAAATTTATACAACTGTATTACTTCATACATGTTTAAATAGAATTAAAGAGAATTAAATACAAATGCATGCACATATAAATAAACACATCCATGTATTTACACACATATATGTATATATACAAATATATACATATCACATCCGTAAATATAAAAGACATATGGAAATATTCCTATACAAATAACAACCTACACATGTAAATATCCACCTAAATATCCCTCTCTATGTGCAAGTCCATATATCTTTAAAGAGAACTCCAAGCAGAAAATGGGATTCCAACAGCGCCATCTCCAAAGCCTCTCCCTCTGGCTCTTCGTCCTGTGCAGAGCAGTTCTCCTGGACAGGGACAGCAGATGGGACATCTGGGAAGCAAAGGGAACACTGAGTCAGGAGCAGGGCCTTGCCCTTGGCAGCACCTGCACTTCCATCAGGAAAGAGAAAATCCCAGCGCCTCCCCAGGGGGGCTGGAAAGAAAAAGCAGGCCGAGCGGGCCAGGGTGGCTCAGGAATTGGTTCCAAGGCCTGGCATAGCTGCAGTCCCAGACCCCTCTGTGCTCCCTGCTGGCCCCCTCCATCCCCTCAGCCCCGCCATGCTCTCGGCAAACCTCGAGCCCCCTTCAGTTTCCTCAGAGCCCCGCAGTCCTCTCACCCCCCTCAGTCCCTTCTGACCCATCCCGTCCCCTTAGACCCGCCACCCCCTCAGCCTGGGCCACTTCCCTGTCACCTCAGTGCCACCATCGCCCTCAGCTGCCCCACAGCCTCTGCCCCAGCAGCACCTCAAGGTCCCCGTCCCTTCAGTGCCAGAGCCTCCTCAGCCCCCTCAGCCCCCTCAGTCTCACCGTCCCTCAGCAGCTCCTCAGGGGACACTGCCTGTGGCCACCGGCAGCTCCCACCGCTCCAAGGACACCCGGGGCTGGAACTGCTGCTGCGCCCGGCCCGGCCGCCAGCTCGGACCCAGCACAGCAACAGGAGACAGAGGGGGCACAGGGGAAAACAACAACAGATTGACAAGGCATCCATTGAGGTAAAGAGGTAAAAAAAAGGCCTGTATATATACAGTTATCAATCTTTGTAACCTATTTATACAGGCATCAATCTTTGTACTAATACAGCTATGCCTATTTTTAAACTTAACTGTAAGTTAAATCTATACATATAACTATATAGATTACTAAAACTGTACATATCTATAAATATGACTATTGACAGAGGGATTTCCCCTGCATGATGGTCACAGGTCCTCCCTCTGTCTCTTCCTGCCGCACAGGGCAGCCCTCCTGGAGAGGTTGATCAGATGGGATCTGGGAAGCAAAGGGAACACTGAGTCAGTCTTGGCCCTTGTGCGCGTTTCCCTTGGGCATCAACTGTCCTTCTATCAGGGACTGTTCAAGATGGTCTGAAAGGCAGACTCTCACTTGGAATTTGAAGCTGCTCTTTAGAGAACAGGGACCCCTCTAAATGTTCAAAACTTTAGAAAGCATTGAAGTATCTTGATAAAGTCTCAGTGCTCGCAGTGCAAATGGTACCCACAAGAGCTTGAAACACAGACTGTCCCAGCCCCCAGAGAGAAGCCCAGCCTTGTTCTTTCTCTGTGCTGACAGAGAGACCTTCGGTCTCACCACTTTGGGATCATCCAGGCTTCTCCTTTTGTTACTGGATTTGCGATTTTCAACTGCTTCACCTCTGATCTCCTGCTCATTGTTTTTCTTGTGTCTCATAACATATACCAGCAGACTGCTACTACATTTAATCAGTGTTTTGGACTTCTACCCAGAATTTCTGATTTTTTTCCCCTCCATTCCTTCATGAGTCGCTCAGACTGGCTCCCCCTGTAACCTTGCAGCAAACTTATCCACGGATCTCAGCAGAAAATCGGGACACCAGGCTTGGTGACACAGCTCCCACAAGGTCAGCTTTATTCCCTGCTCGCTTGCCATAGCACAGGACTCAGTGTCAGAGCCTCTAGAGAAGCGTGGAGGGCAGGGCGCTGTCAGGGCTTTGTCAGTGCAGGATCTGAACTAAAGGCACTGGGAAGCACCAACTCTGCAGACAACAACTCAGCTCTTCTGATCTCCCTTCCTGTCAGAGGCAGGCTCAGAGCAGCCATCTCACACCTCTCTAAACCTCTCTAAAGGGGCTCTCTCCTTACCAGGCTCCTCACGCTCTGGGGAACTGTTCCCACACCTCTCGGTGCCACATGAAGCTTCCTCTCCTGCAGCCTCGTTCCAAGCACCCTCTCCTGAAGACTCAGGGGCAACATTAACATTGCCCTTGAAAGAAAATCAGAAAGAAAGAAATCCAAGGATCACTCACTATTTTCTTGGAATCGCATCAGGGATACAGGAACTCTCCTTCTCCACTCCCAGGGGACATGGAGCACATGGGGGGAGCACTGTCCATACAGTTCACATGACAAGCATTTTAAACTCAGGATTTGGGTGGCCAAGATGAAACTGAAGCTCTTACAAAATAACCTTTGAGGCAAAATGCAGAAAATCAGAAGACACCAAGTGAGAGGATGTGCCCTTGTACTAAAACCAAGGGTGAACACAGTAAGCACTAAGAACACAAACCAATTAAGAAAAGGCCACACTGATTCTCCTCGTGAGCTGCTCCATGGTGAAGGGTCTTACCTCCTCTCTCCACAGCAGGTGCTCCCAATGTAAAGCCAGCATCTGCTGCCTGGTGTGGAGTGCCAAGTGCTGTGATGCCTCGTGCACCACCACCTGTAGAAGTTGCTCCTGTGTTTTCCCAGTCTGCATATTCTGCCAGCTATTTACTAAGACTGTACAGAGAAAGAGAAGAAATACATTAGGTAAAAAGTAATCACATACCTGCACATACCAGTTAAGAGGAGAGTTAACAGCCACTTCTTATCCAACCTACTCTTATCCTGTCCTTAGCCATACAGATTTATATGCTCATATGCCCTTACTACATGACTATTACACATTTCAATATTCACTACAGTCAGGTTCACTCTCTAGTCATATACAAACCTATGAAGGTATTAACTCCTGCTTGGTACCTATCAAGTTTCACCTCTGGATAACTGGACACAGACATATTTTAGAGTTTATATTGAGCAAATGTGAGCTTAGCAAGAAAACCTGAAATCTAACAGAGAACTCTGGGTAAAAATTTTCCTCAACTTCCAAGTAAACACTAGACACTGGAATGATACATATCGGAAGACAAGAGAAAATGGCGACAACTTCTGCCGGGGAATGGAAAACTGGATATTAGGAAAAATTTTTTCAGTGCAAGGGCTGTCAGGCATTAGAACAGACTGACCAGTGAAGCTGTTGAGTCACCAGCCCTGGAGGTATTTGAAAGATGTTGCAGATTGGCACTTAGGGACGTGTTTTCATGGTGGGCTTGCAGTGTTAAGTTGATTCTTAAAGGCCTTTTCCAATCTAAATGATTCTATGAATACATCACTGAGCACACTTTTAACACATGTCCTAACACACTATTAAACCTTGGTCCTATTATCAAAAACCACACTGGTAACTCACAACTTACTCTAATGATATGGTTTAAAATTTACCTAGAATATCCATGAATAACAGCATAATCCTCAGCTGTCCATCCACTAGTGTCTTTCTGGGAAACATCAGCACCATACTGAAGAAGAACCTTTATCAGACTAAGCGCTCCACCAGAAGCAGCAGTCATTAGTGGGGTTCTGAAGGATCCAAGAAATATGATATGAAACAGATTGTTTTACACAGTGACTAGAATTATTTTTGTTTCTGTTTGCCCTCAAAAAAGTATTATCTCCATTACTTTAAAATGAAAAATGAAAAAGAAAAAGCATTTCTCATTAAGAGAAACAATGAAATAGGAGAGGGTCTCAAAACAATTACACGTTTAATCTTAAAGCTTCCACACAGACAACACTTAAAACCTCTACTACTGTGAAGGAGACAGCTTTTCAATTTGAGGGAATGCCACTGAGCTAGTGACAAGCTTCCTACCAGAAAGGCCATCACAGACAATAACATTTTGCAATCTTCAACGTGGAAAACATTGAACGAGATACGATAGCGAGCCACTGAGGTATGAGCATCTTTCACAAGTCACACAGGAGGAACTGCTTCTGTGTGGTTCCTTGCTTTGTCTTTTTTCAGACCTCATTCCCATGCCTCTCTCAAGCCAATCTGAAGAATATTAAAGAGACCAATGTCAAGTTTTGACAGCCCTTCACCTTTCACATTGATCTCCAGCATGCTCATCAGCTCTTTTTAAGGAGAAACTCTATTATGTCTACATGATGTTTGGAGACAGCAAGAATAAGAGGAGTATATCCCTCCTAAAAGGCAGATAAAGTTAAAAATCAAATTAAAAAAGCAACTAAACAAACAAACAAAACTTCAAGAAAAATACGAGCACAACTTTTGGAAAGCAATTCATTAACAAATATTAAAAATGACCTTATTTTGGGCATCCATACTGGCATTATGCTCAAGTAACAGCCCCACTACAGTAGTGTTACCAGACAGGACAGCCAGGTGAAGGGCAGTGTTGCCATCAGCATCTGCCAGATTTGGGTCAGCACCATGTTCCAGCAGAATAGCCACACATTTCTCTTGCTGGCACTGTACTGCCTGGAAACAAAAGACAAAAATCTTCCAGCATTTCCATTTCACTTTGCTGCAATTCCCCCATCTGCCTAATACTGGGAATTACGAGCACTTCATAATTAGATGATGTTAGAATATGTTAGATTAGCTAACATATGCCCATTCCACACCAATCATAATCTGCATGATTTTACAAAGGTCTACATAAAGAATACTGGAAAATGCATCATTTAGCTCAAAATCAGTAAGTCTCACTTGCAAGAATGTACCATAATCCACGTACCTTCATCAGTGGCGATCTGTTATCATTGTCAAAAAGATTCAGCTTACACTTGTTTTCTACTAGATACGTAACTACATCCACATGGCCATTTGCACAAGCAAAATGCAGAGCTGTCCTAAAGAGTAAATAAATTAAATTAGCACAGACAGGGATAATTTCAGGCTTTTTTTGGTAATCATACAACCACAAGTTTCACTTTGCAAATCTCAAGTTTAAGAACCACTCCGTTACCAGTAGCTGCACACCAAATGCTTGGGACTTGCTAGCAAAAACTCTCCCCAGCATCTGCTTAGTAAGGGGACATTTCCTTCATGGTAGAACTGAATCTGCAGAGATTCCTGTGCCCAGGTGTTGAGTGCTGCCCTCAGTGGGACTACACACATAGCACAGCAACAGAGACCAAAGCTAGGCAATCTGAGGACTATGGCAAGTCAACTTCTAAGTTCTTCTTTGGTCACTCAGGGGCAGAAGTGTATTTGAGATGTACGAGATGGGTTTAATTGAAACAATATTAGAGCTTCCCCGCACTTTGAGAATTTCTCCAGCTTTTTTACTACTGAAGCAAAACCAAGAACACACTTGCACCAAAGTTTCTCTAACAACATGTCGCAAACCAGAGAGCAGAACACTCTGATCCTGTCTACAGGAAAGTAGTTTTTGACATTCCTGTAATGTTAAACTATCATAGTCAAAAAAAGCCTACTTCAGAGGAAATCCTCTACAAGGGGCCAATACTGTCTTTCCACAATATATAACCAGCACAGGAAAACTTAACTTTTTCATTCAATTTCTTGCCAGAAAGAAAAGCAGTTCTTCAAAACACATCATCTTAGGTCTGATGTCAATTCACCCGTTTACTTGCACACAAAGACACTATCATGAAGGAAGTCCTTGCATGTGTTTCCTCCTATAAAACTAGGTGTTTTTAGGGCAATAGAACTAGATGAGTTTTATTGCTGCCAGAAGTCCGGCCTTCTGGACAGCCAGTCTAGGAAGCTGAGCTACTCTGCTAAAACCAGCATCTCTTCAGAATACGACAAAGGATTTGACTCTGAGCCTTTTCAGAAAAGAGGATTCCCATTCGCTTATGACACATCACTAGGAACTATGCTGCAGCCCAGGGCTTCTCCTTAAGGGAGAACTGTTAAGTGCTTGCTGGGCTTGACTCACCCGCCAGAAGCAACAGCTTCTCCTGCAAGTCACTGACCAGATCTTCTAGTCCAAGGTACTGATTAGCTGTACCAAAGCCTCAGAGCAAAAAAATAACTACCACCTAAAACCACACTGTGGCTTAGGCTGCCACATCACACTCACAAAAGACAACTATGCAAGCAGCATCAACACACAGCATGTTTATATTGCATTATGATTCCTTCCTAATTTCAGTGTCCTCCTTTCTTTAAGTTGCTCCCAGCTGAGGCAGTGCATCCTGCGGGCCCAACTACTGAACCCCCATGCTGAGGTGAATTCACCTCAGAGGTGAATAGATAGGTGCGATTACACTCAGACTTCAAGCCCTGGCTGGAGAATGGCCACAAGGCTCCTCTTGCATCTCCCCTTCGCCAGGCTAGGAGCTCTCTTCCACCCCTGCGCCCCTGGGCAGGCACATACAACTCCGGCAATGAGGGCACTGAGGAGACCGAGTCAAAAATGGTAAGGCAACAGTTGGTTGAATTCAAGGGGTTTTTGGCAGCACAAGTCTGATTCCCACAGCCAGCCAAGGGCTGCGGCGCCCTCACTCCCACTGCTGCCAGCGACGCTGCCGGTCCGCTCCTGAGCAGGGGAGCTCCCGGGGCTGCTGCAGCTGCACCTGGGGCTCCCGAGACTGTCCCGCGGCTCCCGCCCTTATCGCTCCGCCTTGTCCCGCCCGTCGATGCCGTATTTCTTCAGTCCCTGCCGCGCCTGCGCCAGGTCGCCGCTGGTGGCCGCACGGTGTAGCTTGCCCAGGTCCTTCTGCCGAAGCTCGTAGGCACTGGCGGGGCAGGGCTGGGAGGCACTGCCGGACGGCGGCTGCCCCTTCCTCTTCCTCCCGAACCCGAAGATCCTCTTCATCCCGCAGCAGGAACGGGGGCACAGTCCCGTCTAGGGAGAGCGACGGCGGGCTGTATCGTGCCTCAAGCAGGGATAGGCAGGTCCCGGCAGCGATCTCGACTCCTTTGGAGCACACCTCAGGCACAGCAACAGCTCCGAGGCAGAGCCCCCGACAGCCCCGACCCCGGCCCTGTGCACGGCCGGCCCCGAGCAGGCGCGGGGGAGTTGGGGACGGAATAACGCTCGGATGGAATTAGTATCTCGGGGCATTTAGTGCTGCGTGTGTGCTGCTGTCAGCCTTGGGTGAGTGGGTGGCAAGAACAGACAGCAAGGATTAATGCAGGAGGAAAGAGGATGGAGCAGAGCTTCAGATACCATCTAGTTACGTGCCTGACCAGATGCTGAGGAACATGTCTGGTCCAGGTAGCCGGGCTCGTGAGCTGCTGACTGGTGCAGGTTAAGCTTTGGATGGGAGCCCGAGACAAGAGGCCGTGAGCTGCCAACCTTCGGCATAGCCAAGGGCGCGAAGATGGGTGACGCTAGTCCGGTGAACAGACTCTGAGAGACACAGCTGGAACCTGGGACTGCCAACCTTTTGGGTTACAAAGGAGATGAAGACCGGTGACACCGGCGAAGACATTGGACATGGAGGGAGGGGAGAAGAGCCGAAGACTCGGGCGGAAGAGAGAGACTGGGTCAGGAGGCGACTGTAAGGCTGTAGAAGCCCAGAGGTTCTTCATGTAGATGCTCTCCTCAGAGGCAGCAGCTTGAGCTGCTCCTGTGTTACTGCACGGGAAATACAGAACAAGAACTGTGAGAACTGTAGCAGTATACACGGCTGAACTGTGAGGAGTTCAACGACTTCAGTAGCTTCAGTAAACTATTTTGCTCTGACTTTGGACTTCAAGATGCTTTAACTTCAATAAAACTTCAACTCGGACTTCTTTTGCTCAGGCTTTGGCTTTTTGCTTGGATTAATTTTGCACCCCTTTCCAATACCAAAGTCCCGTCTCTCAGTCCCAGCAGCACTGTGCTTGACATCCATTTAGTAGACTTAGAGTTTATAAACAAGTTTTCACATCTGAAGTGGAGAGAAGGAAAACTATAGATGCTTTATAAAAGCAAAAATTGTCCACAGCATTTCATTCAGAATTTGTAATTTTTGGTTCAAACATCATGGTGCTTCTCTTTTGCTCTGCCAAGGGGATCCTGGGACAAATGAAACTTCTTTGAACGTCGAGCAAATCCAGTTTCAAGTTCAGCAGTGGCTGTGGGGAAAAGAGACAACATTCCTTATGTTACTTTTACAGCATACAGGAAGTAATAAAGCACTGTAAGAAAATTTTACATCACTTAAGAGTCTCTAAACCTGAATGAGGCTTCAAAAATTCCAAGGACACCTAACAAAAGATATAATAAACAGCCATGAAAAACAACAACAGAAGATCGTCTCGTGCAGTGTCTCTTTCTCCAGCGGCCTCAGGAAAAACCCCGAATCCTGAACCACCACCTACATGTCAGTCCGAGGAGGTCTCGCGCGCCCCTTAAAAGAGCCCCTCGGTAACTGACATTTGGCGTCCCTCTGGGTGGGCATCTGTAGTTCACAAAGGTGGATACAGAGCCCAGACCCTGAAAACCCAGCTGAAAAAGAAGCACACCGTGAAGGAGGACTGCAGAGAAGCAGAGAAGAAACCTTGACTGACTGCCAAGAAAAGCCAGCTGCCAGACTGACTCGGAGAGGAGAGGAGCCCGGGAACCCTCACTCCTGTGAATCTGCTGGACAGAAGCCCAGGACAACTCCGGTTCGGTTTTAGCACCTCTGCTTTTGGGTAAGACAGTTGAGATTCAGAAACACCATAGAAACACCATAGGCAGAACCCTCAGCCAGGAACAGCTCATTCTTATAGCCACTTTTAAAAAAAAGACTTTTGCTCATCCCATTTCTGTTATGTCAAAAGTTTTGTCTCTGGAAAATGTAGATTTATTCAGTCCACAGAGGGCAATAGAAGGTCCCTCAGAGACTGGGGAAGGATTCTCACCTAGTCATCAGCTGGGGGAGGGAAGTTTATTGCCGTTTTGCCACAAGCAAGCGGAACAAGGGTCTAGCCAGCAGCTGACCGTCTCTAGTTATCAGCCAGTGAAAGAATCTTGCTATCAGCAAGGTACAATTAATATATATGAAGGACCTGTAGAAGGTCAAGAAATGCCGGAATTTCCAGAATCACCTATATTTCCTGAACTAACCACAGTGCTTTACTCAAAATCCACAATACTTTATCCAAGGTCGAGAAAAATTAAGTTAGAAATATTTCCAAGCAAGTTACAGAACTTAGACTTTTACTTCCTCACCCCTTCAGAAACCCTGAGCCCAGAAGATGGGAGGGCGCTACAGGCGACTCCGGCGGCCGTGGGGGACACAAGGGGGGAGGCGGGAAGCCCAAGAAAGACAGATAATACCGCGAAAATAGCGGGGAAAAGTACATGCTCTGTGCGCGGGATCGCGGAAGTAGGCGGGATGCAGCGGTCCGCGGTGCCGTCCACACCGACTGCGGGAACATCACACGCGGGCAGAGCAGCGGCAGCAGCAGTGCCGGCTCTGGCCACAGACAGGCAGGGGAGCAGCCCGGACCACAAGGAGCGCAGCAGCGGTGGTCCCGGCCCCAGACACAGTGGTGGGGAAGGCGGCCCCGACCCCGACGGGCGGCTCCGGCGGCAGGACCGGCCCCAGGCACGGGCGGGCAGGCGGCGGATGCTGGGGCGACCCTGGCCCTGAGCCCGGCGGGCGGAGTGGCCCGGGCCCGAGGGTGGGGGGCGATGATGCATCCGAGCGCGGGCGGGAGTGCGCAGGGGGCGGGGAGCCCAAGCGCAGCAGTGTGACATCAGCATCAGCAGCCCGAGCCACAGCCCAAAAGGAGCGAGGAGGGAGCACCCTACCCTGCTCACAGAGAGTTCCATCAGCCCCCGGGAGTGGAGGGGGTGGAAAGATGCTCAGAGAGAGTTCCATTAACCCCAGGGAATGGGGGGTGGAAAGACGCTTACAGAGAGTTCCATTAACCCCGGGGAATGGGGGGTGGAAACACGCCAAGAGCAGCTTTTATCTACAGTGTTTGGGAACAAACAGAGCACGAAACATGATTCAGTCCTATTTTCACAGTTCTTGTATGTTAAAGTAAAAGTGTTTGTCTTTTGCATTGTTGTTAAAGATGCTGAAATTCTTAGAATGGTGAAGGTATAAAGTATTTTCTATTTGATTTGAATAGATATCACCTATATTTGGTGGTTTGTTGTTGCTCAGATATTATCACCTATACTCAGTGATTTGTTATTGTTCAGATATGGGTAGACAGTTGTCCAGGTGTCAATATCGAGTTTTAATTTTCCTATAGTTGATTGTTTTAAACAAACCAGTTTTTAAGTATTTGTAATACTGTCAATATAAATTAATAGGTTTTGAATTCTTATAAGGAAGAAGCTTGTAAATTTATGTTTCGCAGATATATTGTCAGTATTTAAGGTTTTCCTTCAAATTAGATTTCAATGGATTTCTAGTTTACATTTTTCAAATTATCAATGAAATACAGTGTCATTTGAGTTGTAGAATTTGATCTGAATCAAGATTTTCTTTTTATGTCTAGAAAAAGCAGTATTTATCTATCAGTTCAATTATTAAGGTTCAAGTTTGGTTTCTGTGTTTAATTTTAAAATCACTGTATTAAGAGGATGAATTCTGTATCACAGAATGATTTTAATTTCTGTTTTATTGTGTGACTTGAAGTCTTTCAACATTCCAAGTAAGTTTTAGAAAGCCTCCAGACATGTGCTTTGAATCAAATGGGTGAAGATAATCAGTTAAGTTGTGAATTTAATGTTTCTTTGTTTTTCTTTTATTAATTCTTTCTCTTATTTTTGCAAGTTTATTATGACCTGGCTTTATACTATCTCATGATTTTAAGTGTTTTTCAGAATTCCAGAAAGTTATTTGAGCTTCATTCTCAGAAAGAGTTTTTAGTGTTGTAGCATTCCTGAGTTATCACAAAAGCAGCCTGTTATGTTTGAAGCATCTCATCCTGAGGAACTTCGGAGAGAACGAGCTGCTGGAGAAATTTGATTTATTCCTCACCTTGAAATGTTTAATTGTAGCTTTTGTTGTTAAGAGTTGTGGTTTTTTTTTAATGAAAAGATGTCAGGAAGTTCTCTTCCAATTAGAATTTGGGCTGTGGCCAGGCCTTAATTCTACATGGAAGTGAAATTGTGCAAACCCAGGTGTTTTCTGCATCACAATAATATTCCAGTCGTTTTGACTTGGTAATTGGACTTTATCATTGATAATAAAGCAGCTGAAGCTCATTTTGAAGTGAATTTGGTGTTCATTTTCCGGAGATGAGCATCTAATTCCTCATTGAATTAAGGCTTGACAGCTGTTTGCAGACCCTGAGGTGACGACACATTTTTTTTTTTAAATTGATGATTATCAAATCTTATAAATGTATGTTTATTATTTAAAGTATTCTTAATTGTTGTATTGTGTTTTATTTGATAATAGTTTAAAATAAAATATGAAGTTCAATTATATGTTATGCTTTTGCTTTTGCTTTGCTTGCTTTTAGTAGTGCACATTTGCTTATCAGTCAACAGCATTTGTAAAGCTAGCGACAGATGTTCTGGAGGCTACACAGTGAACATCTTCTGGGACTCCACACAACTCCAGTGGCCCTTAACAGTGCTTGTTAGCAGAGCTCCTGCAGACCTCTTCAGTCTCAACTCTTTGCTTTCCTTAAATGTTCAAAGCTGTGCTTTATTGGAACACTACAGCTCCATAGCTGCAGTCCCTGCAAAGCAGTGACTCTGGAGGACTGGATTTCCTCTTTGGACGCCTGGCCTCAGATTGTAGAGTGTGCTTTATGCCCCATGTTACAAGCACTGAACTCATGTTTGCCTAAACAGTACTGAACAATCTCTTCCTGAAGAAATGTTGTTTTTTGTCCCTGATCATGCACTTCTGACATATTCAAAACAAGACTGCCAACACCGAGGCTACAAAGACAAGCCATGAATCATAGCAAGAAAAATCAAGATCTAACAGCTGAGAACATGTATGGTATGGTTTAGTACTGAATGCAATCCATGTACAGGGAAGGAAGGGATGGCTGAAGTCTATGAAGATGTATAAAAATCTGGGGGCTTGATGTTTTTGCTGGAAATTAACTCTGTTGAAGGGCAACTTCATCTTCAACCAAGTGTTTCTGTTTGAGCCAGTGGATGAATTTTCTATTTGTTTTTTTCTAGGCAAGTGCATAACATTCTATGCAATATTTTGGGAAGCAGGAACTTTTCAAATTCAAGTCTAAAATGGAGAGCTAGCGGAAAAAAATCTCTGTGCTTAATAGAGGAAGTTGAAAGTAATGGCTTGAAAGCTGTCAAGACATAGAAACAGTCACCTTTTTCCTTAAAAAGACTCCTAATGTAATGACACATTACCTTTTTCCAGTTCGTTGGTGAATTTTTCCTCCTGTTCCTGTTGTACCTAGAATTATACATCAGATATACAGTTAAGACATAATCTGACTCAAATGTAACTGCTAAAACTGCTAAAACATTCTTACACCCCAGAGACAACGTGATAAAACCTAAAAGTATCATGGCAAATGGAGATGATGGCCTGTGATGGCCAAGAAGATGCTGTAAGCCTTGGACCACGTGAGCTATGTGGAGAGGCTGAGAGAGCTGTGCCTGTTTCTCTCCTGGAGCAGACAGAGCTCAGGCCACCTTGTCTGTGTGTATTAACTACCAGGAGGGTGGAGGAACAGAGATGGAGCCAAACTCTTCTCAGTGGTGCCAAAAGAACAACTCCCCCCAAGCCTCAAGTATTTTTCAAGCATGGACAAGCAGCAGTAAAATCCTGGGGAAAGGGATCCCCCTAGAACATGAAATGAGACATGGGTGGTGGATGGAAGCAGGAAATCTAAGGCCTAGACCAAAAGATGACCTAAAGCAGCACTAATCCTAAGCAAAGCTGCAGTAGTTGAGCTGTTGGAAGAAAGCACTTTCCCGATTTATGAAGCTTTCACAATAACCAGAAGGTCCACACGGCCCTCTGCAACATGTGCAGATGAATCAAGAGAAGAAAAAGGTCTTGTTTGCCTCTTATTTATTCCAGTAACCTTTTTGTGATTCTCATGGCTGCCTGAGGAAAGAGAAATAGGTGGAAATGAAGCCAACACATGGATTTCTCTGAAGAGGAATGAAAAGGCCTTAGCATGAAAATACACCTTTGAGGACTCTGACAGTCTCCAGTGTCCTCCTGCCCCCTGGAGAAGGCCTGAAGTACCAAGGCCTGAACAACAGGCCCTGACTGAGGCCTGAACAAGAGGCCCAGAACCAAAGCTGACCTACAGATGAAATTTCCAGCCAAATGTTATCTATATGTATTTGCTCATGCACAAAGCATTGTTACGTGTGCATTTATTGGCAAGTTCAGGGGGTCCTGGTGGACACTAGGAGGGAGTTTGGGGGTGCTGGGTGTAACTGGGAGGGATTTCAATGAGCCTGGAGGGGCTTGAAAAAGATCAGGGATTGGGAAGCAGGGGCTGGAATGAGGTCGGTTGTGCTGGGAAGAGATTGGGAGGGCATTGGTGAGCCCTGGTGGAGCTGGGAAGGGACTGGGAGAGGGTCTGGGGGTCCTGGGGCGCAGGGGGCAAATAGGAGGGGTTATGGGATTATGAGTGGGACAGAAGTGGCTTTGGTGGGCCCGAGAGAGGCTGGGAAGAGGTTGGGAGGATGTTTTAGGGGGCTCAGGGTGAACTGGAGGAGATTGGGAGGGTGCTTAGAGGGGCTTAGGGTGTCTGTGAGAGGTTTTGGGGGTCCTGACCCTGCGGATCCCCAGAGGTGCTGCTGGACGCTGCCCACAGC
>JAREIS010000847.1:0-39500 GCA_030060385.1 Muscicapa striata striata
GGCTCTGCCTCTGGGCCCTGTTTTTGGCCGGGGTCCTGATAGAAAGGGGGAGAGGAGGCCCAGACGGCTGCTAAGATCTTAGATTGCCCAGCCTGGCCCAGCCAGGGAGCCCGTGGCTCAGCAGAACATGAAGCTGGCATTCAAAGCCTGCCCTGCCGCCCGGCCCGCAGGGGCCTCCACCTCGGCAGAGCGGCTCTGGGCTCGGCCTGGGGCAGAGACAGCCGGGCCCTGTGCCGGCAAGGCCTCCTCCAACCTCTGCCTTCTGGGCAGGGGAGGGAAACCCATCAGCCCGCGGCTGGAATTGAATGGAGCAAAGGCCAGGAAACAGCCACGGAGCCACAACAACCACCACCGCCTTCTGGCTGGGCCCTTACGATCCTCGCCAGCCCCAGCGCGGTCTGAAATGCTGCACCAAAACTGCTCCAGCCGCTGCCTGGGCAAGGTACTGACTCTTTCATTACCCAAAATGAGACTTGCAGACACTTTGTTCTCTCTCCTGAGTAAAAGGAAAGGACCGAGACGGTAACAGAAACAGAAAACACTGAAGTCAGGCAAAGGGAAGAGTCAGG
Organism: Muscicapa striata striata; assembly: GCA_030060385.1. Classification (NCBI taxonomy): domain Eukaryota; kingdom Metazoa; phylum Chordata; class Aves; order Passeriformes; family Muscicapidae; genus Muscicapa; species Muscicapa striata. Next base: position 570 of record JAREIS010000847.1, read on the forward strand.
TCCCAGATGAGGGAAGGAGGAGAGTCAGGGACAGAAATTTCTCCTTTTTTAAACTGTGAAGAAAAGACTCTTGTTTTCATATAACAATATTATAGAGTAAATGTATCTATTCTAACTGTAAATATGAACTGTTATAGGTAATAAACGAATGAAACCGAATTAAACGATTAAATTGGGAAATTATATTTTCGCGACCAAAACACGGTCCTGCAAAGCCACAACTGGAAAGTACAACACCGAGCCCGGGTTCGGTGTTGGGTGAACACACGATGTTACCCAGCCTCTGTCGCACTGGGTCCCCTGGTGTTCACATCGTCGTCTTGGTTGGCTCCCTTTTTATACTGTTTTTCATAGCCTGGAGCAAGACAGTCCTTTGTTTCTTTCAAATTCAGCTCTGGTGTCCACATAAGACAAAGTCCTTCCTGCTCTTTGACGAGATTTTGTGTCCGTTGTGTATTGCTTTTAGGTGGTCGTCTTCATCCAGAGTCGGGGAATGCAGTCCTGTCGGGGGGGAGCATTCGGGAAATGCTGCTCCTCCTTGAGTTTCCAGGTTTCCCCAGGACATAGGTGCTTATCGGTAGCAGTCTGACCTGTAGATATGTTAATTTACCTAGCTCTGAGGCAATCACTGCCTTTACTTTGTGGCTCATTTATTTATTTATTTATTTATTTATTTATTTTATTTTATTTTGCAGACTTATTTTATATAAAACATGAATTACAACACGAATTACAATATGGTATATATATATATCACAATCCCTCCCCTTCTATATAAACACATTAATTCGTGTTCCCCATTTTAATCCTCTTCAGATTCTTCACTGCCATCCCATTCTTCTACTGGCTCTTTTTGATAATCTATATAGGGGAGCTGATTTCTCTCTATCTGTTCTTCAAATTTTGTCAGCGCCTCCATTGCCCTGGTGTTCATATCCCCTCTCCCTAATTTCATTATTTTGGAGGCTCTACCATTCACCTTTCCTAATGCGAGTTCAGGATCCATGGGCATAGCTACAGTTTGCATGCCTTGTACCACCGAGTGTATTAGTCTAATAAAACAAGGTATTAAACATGGTATGAATATGATTCCTGCCAATGAACACACAATAAAGAACACTACCTTTTTCCACCAAGCTCCTGATAATAACTGGTCCTACCAAGATGCCTGGAGAATGGAATTCCATTTTTGGACTGGAACGTGTGCTACCCTCTTTATCTCTGCTGCAAGACCCTTTATAGTTTCTCCGTAATCATCAATTTCGACACAGCATACAGATTCATTACATTTCCCACAGACTCCCCCTTCTTCCGCTAACAAATAGTCTAATGCTATTCTATTCTGGTATACAAAAGCTCGCATCTGGGAGTGCTGTTTAGCCAACAGTTCGAGAGCATCCGAGGTGTGATTTGACACAATCTCTACCACAGCCTGCAGCCTTATCAACCTATTCAACAGGTACACTGGAGTCCGGTACCCCCAACTTCCATCTTGTGCCCATGTTGCAGGTCCATAGTATTCTATTATTCTTTCAGCTGGCTACTCTTCCCCTCCCCAAACTTGGCTGCCACCCACATCAGGGAGCTTCTTCCTTAATTCCCTTTTTTCTCTATTCAGTGTCTCGTAGAGAGGTGCCCCCAGGAAAGTACTGTCAGACCTTGGTAAAGTAAAGAAGACCGGCTGAATAATCCCCAGAGTGCATGACTCCTTCCATTTTTGTGGTAATTCACTGTATGCTTTCTTCCCACATACTCAGTATATCCCATCAGGAGCTTTCCATGTACTTTTTGTACTTCCTGGTTCAGCCCAGTAAGTACTTAATTCTCCTAGTGACTGGTAAGGGTTAGCTCCAGAGCCTTTATTCCAGCAAAGTCCAACCTTGTTACTCCACTCACAATTGCCTTTCTTTTCTAGGCTCCAGTACCCAGCAGGGGACTCTGGCTGCCAAATTTTACTTTTGTTATCTGAATTTACAGTTAAGGTGGAGACACACGGGGTGTATCCCACTACCGCAGTATATTCTCTTCCCTCCCGACTGATACAAATTGATCCAATCACTCTTTTATCTAAGATCCAGCCCTCAGGTCTTTGAAGTGTCTGAAATTTGGGTTTTATCCCCCCTTAGGAGTTGCTCTGGAGTTAAGCTCTCCCCTTTCCAGGGCCATTTTTCTGCTGATTTAAGTGCCCCGCAAATCCAACAGTTGGTCAATCCTAATTCGGTTGCAATTTCTTGCATTAAATCGATAAACAAATTCTTGTCTGAGCCAGGTAAACCCCAATTATCATACTGTTTCTCCAATAAATCATATTGTTCACTTAGGGTCCTGAATCTTTCCTGCTCCATTCTCTTTCTTCTCATCTCTGACTCCTGTTTCTTTATTTCTATGGCTATCTGTTTTATTTTGCTCTCAGGATCCATGCCTTCCCTATCTCTAGAAAAACAGAAAGTGTTATCAAACTGGGCACAGATTCGGACATCATCTTCCTCGAGAAGGTCTATGATGACAGGATCAGTGTCTGAGATGAGTCCGCTTTCATACCTTAGATTTTTGCCCACCCAGTAGGTTTTCCCTCCCATGACACACATCCCTAGTTGAGTATTGTCATAACATAATTGATTCACCTGAAAATAAGCCACAAATACCGAATTTCTTTTTCCCCCTATCCAAACCGTACGATTGCTTTGTTCACATGTGGGAAGAGGTGTCTGGCTTGCACTTCTTTTGTGAATGTTATGAGCAAATGTCTCTGCCCGCTTCTGTTTCTTGCCTTGGGATCATAGCATACCATTTTCTCCCCCAATTTACACTTTACATACTGAGTGCCGTTAAGAGTGCATTGCTCCTCTTTCCCCTCAGGGGTGCAATTAGCTAGGACAGGGTGAGCAGGGCCACTAATTCGTGTGCATTCCCCACACTCATTATGGCTTTGTATTGCAGGGCTCAGGCCATTCTCTGGGTATGCATTAGTCAGAGGATACATGACTAGGTTCAGGCTCACCAGGACTCCCCACAGGTGTACTTCTCTGCCTCTGCCTACGCCCACCAGGTTGCTGCTGGCGGCGAGGGAAACCATCTTCTTGGCAGCAGAAGTATTCTTCAGGGGACCAATGTGAAGTCCGAACTGCATACCGTCCCTTAAAGGCATCCCACCTTGATAATTTTTACTGTATCTGTCCAACAAGATACTTTATTTGCTCTCTGGCACTCAATTTCCAAAATTATCGTCCTGCAATTTAGTTTTCCCCTAATCCTGTGTTGGTACAAGCGAAAACCACTCGATCGACTCCGGTTCAATAATATTCAATTCGGTGGCAAGTATTAGAATTCGGTCAGTCAGAGACAGCTCTTCCTCAAGGCACTTAGTACAGAGACCTTTAGGCCTGATTCCCCATATACAATGTGTGACCCAAACCTCACAACAAATCTGGCACCTGAAATGAACAAAAGAAAACACCTGCCCCAGGAACTGAACACCTTATCTGATCTAAGGTGCTCATTTACTTGTCCGACGCAATTTTAGCTTGAGGCTTCCAGAGTGGGAGGTCACTTTCCACTCGGGTGTCTCTTCTCTTGTCTCGATCTTTTTCGCTCTGGAGGCGTGTGTCCAGCCCTTTTCTGCTGTCCGGACTGCTGTGTCTGTGGTCAAAAGGACAAGAAAAGGACTCTCCCAATGAAGAGAGAGAGAAACCTCTTTCCAGGTTTTTATGAGAACGTGATCCCCAGGTTGGATTTTGTGTATGGCGAACCCTAGAGGAACATTTTGTGTGACAATTCCCCGCTTTCGAAGATCCTGTAAATTTTTACTTATGGTTATTAGGTATGGTTGTATTTGTCCATCTTCTATTTTTGGGTGTCCCACGGGCATCCCATGATCATAGGGCATACCGTATAACATTTCTAAAGGAGATAACCCTGTCTCAGAATGAGGCATAGTCCTGATATTTAATACTGCTAAGGGGAGGAACTTTGGCCAGGACATTTTAGTTTCTATCATTAATTTTGATAACGGGGCCTTCAATGTCTGCTTCATCCTTTCAACTTGTCCAGAACTCTGAGGATGCCATGGGGTATGGTATTCCCACCGAATTCCCAGAGCCTCCGCTAATTGTTTAATAATTTTTGAGGTGAAGTGTGTTCCTTGGTCCGAGTCTATATGATTGATTACACCATATCGAGGGATGAGTTCTTCCAGAAGGAATTTAGATACTGTCTGGGCGGTGGCCCTAGAGCTTGGGTAAGCTTCTACCCAATGAGTTAATTTATCTACTAATACTAGTAAAAACTTATACCTCCCAACCTTTGGTAATTCAGTGAAATCCACTTGAATACTTTCAAAGGGACGATAGGCTATAGGGCGACTACCCCAGATTACCTGTCGTGTCCTGGTTTTGTTAACTCTCTTGCATGTTAGGCACCCTTGCACCTCTTGTTTAGCCAGCTCATAAATCCCTTTACACCCAAAGAATCTCAGAAACTGTTCTGCCAGAGACTGGGATCCCCAATGAGTTTGCATATGTAATCTTCTCAGAATTTTTCTGGTGTAGTCCTTTGATACTAATTCCCTCCCATCCGGTAACTTCCACTTACCATCCTCTAATGTCCCTCCTATCTTCTTGTATTCCTCAACCTCTTTCGGAGAGGGACGAGGGGGATATTCCCAAGTACTGCTCCCCCCAACTTCTGGGGTACTTACTGTCATTAGTGCAGCACTTTTGGCTTCCTTATCGGTCAAATTGTTTCCCCGGATCCGAAATTGTATTCCTGTTTGGTGTCCTTTTACATGTACTACTGAGATTGCCTCTGGCTCTCGGATAGCTTCTAAGATTTGCTTTATTAATTCCCCATGAATTAATCCTCGTCCTCGAGTGTTTATTAACCCCCTTTCCTCCCAAATTTTCCCAAAAGTGTAGACCACCCCAAAGGCATATTTTGAATCTCTGAAGATTGTTCCCCTTTTCCCTTTTAATCTTTTTAATGCCCGAAAAACCGCATATAATTCACATGCTTGAGCCGACCAGCTTGCACTGAGGGGTCCTGATTCAATTACTTCCCCTGTTTTCCCATCTATGATTGCATAGCCCGACTTTCTCTTTCCTTCTATTACCCTTGCTGACCCATCCACAAACCGTTTTTCCCCCTCACAAGTTCCTCCTCCTCCAAGTCTGTTCTGATTTTTGTCTGCAATTCCACAATTTCCGCACACTCGTGGGTTGGTCCCTCTGATGCTTCCCCGTACAGGAATTGAGCTGGATTCAATGCAGTGGTTGTTCGTAGTTCTAAATCATGTGAGTGTATTAGTATGGCTTCATATTTCAACAATCTAGCATCCGTGAGCCACTTATCTGCTTTTTGTTGTAATATACTCCTCACGTCATGAGGAGTATACACCACTAACGAGGCCCCAAATGTTACTTTCCTTGCTTCTTCTACCAATAATGCTACTGCCACAATTGCCTGTAGGCAAGTGGGCCAACCCCTGCTTACTGGGTCTAGCAGCTTTGATACATATCCCACCGGCTTCTTAGCTCCTGCCCAATCCTGTGTTAAGACTCCGTAGGCAGTCTGGTTGCTAACGTCTACAAATAATTGAAATGGCCTTTTTATATCTGGGAGATTTAACATAGGAGCTGTCATGAGGATTTCTTTTACTTCTTTGAATCCCTCCTCGTCCCGTTCTGTCCATTTTACCTTGTCAGTGGTCAATTTCTCATATAAAAATTTTACCTTCTCACTGTACCCCTCAATCCATTGCCTGCAATAACCCAGGAGTCCCAGCAGCTGCCTGACCTCCCTCTTTGTTTGGGGGGAGGGTAGGGATATAATTCCTGCTATCCTTTCCGGGTCTAATTTCTTCCTTCCCTTCACCAGCCAGTGTCCTAAATACTTAACCTCAGGCTCAACAAACTGTAGCTTTGACTTAGAAACCTTTAACCCCTTTTCTCCCAAGAAATTCAGCAATCTTATGGAGGTTGTCCTGACATCCTCTTCTTCCTGACCAGCCACTAATAAATCATCTACATACTGTAATAACTTGGTCCCTTCTACCGGCACGAATTGGCTTAGCAGCTGTTCCAGAGCTTGACCAAACAGGTTGGGTGAGTCCACGAATCCTTGAGGTAGGGAAGTCCATCGGTATTGTTGCTTACGACTGGTATCCGGGTCCTATCCTTAGTTTTACCAGGGGCTCCAGGGATGTTCTGGACCCTAAATGAAAAAGCCCCTGACACCTCTAATCCTCCTGAAACATTTTCTCGTCTTTCATCCGCTTCCTACAGTCCCTCTTAAAGTGACCTTTCTTCCTGCAGTAGAAGCACTAGGGAGCCTCCCTCCGTCCGGCCGCCTGTTTCGTCTGGGTGGGGCCTCGCTTCCCCTGGGTCTGCTAGCTCGGTGCCGGTCCTGAGCTGTCCCGAGTCTGCTCCTGCTTTTGTGCCTCCCTCACGGCAGCCACTAAAACCTTTGCCTGTGCCTTTTGTTGCTCCTCTCCCCTCCTCATGTAAACCCAATGCGCCTCCTTCAATAATTCCTGCAGTTTTTTCTCTTGCCAATCGTCTATTTTTTCGAGCTTCCACTGTATATCCTCCCACGATTTTGCGACAAATTGTGTTTTCAGGAGGACCTCCCCTATAGGAGAGTCAGGATCTGTCCCTGAATACATTTGGATACTTTGTCTCAATCTCTCAAGCCACTCAACTGGCGTCTCATCCCTTCCCTGACATTGTGCCAGTGCCTTGCTCATGTTTTGCCCTTTGGGAACCGCCTCCCGTATACCCTGTATCACCATGCTTCTTAATTCTATCATTCTTAACCTGCCGTCTTCTGTCTGCACGTCCCACGACGGTCTCATGCTCGGCCACCTCTGGTCCCCTTGTCCTCCCTGGGGGTTTCTACGCTCCCAATCCCGAATCGCGGCTTGCCTTATCATTTCCCTTTCCTCGACATTAAACAGTGACCTCAATATGGCATTACTATCATCATATGTGTATACGCTAGTTCCTGAGAATTCGTCTAACTGGTTTGCGACTCCTATTGGGTCATTCATTAGATTGCCCATCTCTTTCTTAAATGCTCTCACATCTGCAGTGCTAATTGGTATGTGTACAAATCCAATGCCCCCCGGGGCAGTGGGCACTTCCCTTAAAGGAAGGAGTTTTTGTCGGTCTGTGCCATCCCCACTATCGTCATTATATACTCTGTTTGTTTTGTGTCGGGTCCTGCTTGCTGGCGGGGATCCAATTTCTCCAGCAGCAGGAATTGTTACTTTATGTCCCGGGAGGGGAGGAGCAGGGGGTGGGTGAGGTGCCGCTGCAGCCGGTGCCCGGGGAATTGGGGCGGGGGAGGGGTGAGGCAAAGGTTGGTATGAGGGGTTTGTGGGTGCGGGAGGCGGGCGTGGTACAGGGGGAGGTTGAGGAGTGGGATTTAGGTATGGGGGTGGGAGATTGTCCAGGGGTTCCCATGTTTCGCTTACAGATGTAATATCCTTACAGGTTCTAACCGGGTATAACCCAGTGCTAGTGTGTTTCCATAATTTAGCATAATCCCTCTCCTCCTTTACCTGTGTTTTTTTTTCGTTCACGTGGTTAATCAGAGCCTGGCAGACCCATCTTTCGAATGTACCGAAGATGGGCCATACTACATGTTCCTTGACCTCCTTCCCCCCCCAAACCTCTATGCAATAATGTATCAATTACTCCTTAGACTTGGTTTTTTTATCTGAACCTTGCTCCCAGTATTCTAACATCCACCCTAGCAGACTATCCCTGGGGATGTCAGGTAACTTACCTTTTCTTATCTTAGCTGACTTCTCTGGGGTTTTTCCCTGAGGTTTGCTCTTTTTCTGTCCCATTTTCTCTAAAAGGTTTCCCCCCCCCAAACCTCTATTACGTTTACTTACCGTGTTTTACGCCGGGACCACCGCCAGGTCCGGGTACTACCGTACTAAGTTTAAACTTTATTTCAATGTTTCCAATCTACTCACCTCACACAGAGAACCGTTCTGTGGGGTTTTTCGAAAGGAGGAGAGCTCTCTTTTCCTTTTCCAGGGCTTGTCCTGCCCTACGATCTGAGAGGTTTACCAATTCCCAATTCCAGGGAACGTACCTTCCCTCCCGATCTCCCCGTGACCGGCCCCCAAAGCTTCCCAAGTTTTAGGCTTGACACGAAACAGAGAGAGTTAATACCACGTTACGTTCGCTTCCCCCGTCACCGACCACACCCCTCGCGGGATAATGGAACTGCGGCTTTGGGGTCCGCACTCGCTTCGTGATAAAATCACGTCTCAATCACACGCTCAGTCACACCTCACTCAACCACGCAATACTTACGGCTCCTTTTCCTGCGTGGATTCTTCGTGCACGTCGAGTTTTATGAGTGAAAAACGTTGCCGCGGTTTATCCGAGAGCTCAGGGCCCAACTTTTCCCTTTCCGATTGTGGCTTTTCGAATTTTTAGTTCGGGATCCTGACTGGCTTTGGGGAATTCCCCAATTCCACCAGGCTGCTGAAGTCAGCGAGGCGCCTCCTGGTCGGAAAGGGGGCCCCCCCAAACCCAAAATCAGGATCACGGCGGGGTCACCAAGATTGTTATAGATAATAAACGAATCAAACCGAATTAAAAGGTTAAATTAGCAAATTTTATTTTCGCGACCAAAACACGGTCCTGCAAAGCCACAACCGGAAAGTACAACACCGAGCCCGGGTTCGGTGTTGGGTGAACACACGATGTTACCAAGCCTCTGTCACACTGGGTCCCCTGGTGTTCACACCGCCGTTTTGGTTGGACCCCTTTTTATACTGTTTTTCATAGCCTGGAGCAAAACAGTTCCTTGTTTCTTTCAAATTCAGCTCTGGTGTCCACATAAGACAAAGTCCTTCCTGCTCTTTGACGAGATTTTGTGTCCGTTGTGTATTGCTTTTAGGTGGTCGTCTTCATCCAGAGTCGGGGAATGCAGTCCTGGGGGAGTGATGGGATTTTCGGGAAATGCTGCTCCTCCTTGAGTTTCCAGGTTTCCCCAGGAGATAGATGCTTATCGGTAGCAGTCTGACCTGCAGATATGTTAATTTACCTAGCTCTGATGCAATCACAGCCTTTACCTGTGGCACGTTTTTTTATTTTGCAGACTTATTTTATATAAAACATGAATTACAATATGGTATATATATATATATCACAGGGTTGTGATGTGCTCTGGTGCCTGTGACATCACAAGGAGCAGGGCTCTGAGGTGCTCTGGTGCCTGTTACATCACAAGGGTCAGGGCTGTGATGTGCTCTGGTGCCTGTGACATCAAAATGAGCGGGGCTGTGATGTGCCCTGGTGCTGTGACATCACAAGGAGCATGGCTGTGATGTGCTCTGGTTCCTGTGACATCACAAGCAGCACGGCTGTGATGTGCTCTGGTGCCTGTGACATCACAATGAGCGAGGCTGTGATGTGCTCTGGTGCCTGTGACATCACAAGGAGCAGGGTTGTGATGTGCTTTGGTGCCTGTGACATCAGAAGGGTCAGAGTTCTGATGTGTTTTGGTGCTTCTGACATCACAAGTGTCAGGGCTGTGATGTGCTCTGGTGGCTGTGACATCACAAGGGTCAGGGCTGTGATGTGCTCTGGTGCCTGTGACTTCACAAGGAGCAGGGCTGTGATGTGCTCTGGTGCCTGTGACATCACAATGATCAGGGCTGTGATGTGCTCTGGTGCCTGTGACATCACAAGGAGCAGGGCTGTGATGTGCTCTGGTGCCTGTGACATCACAAGGGGCAGGGCTGTGATGTGTTCTGGTGCCCGTGACATCACAAGGGTGAGGGCTGTGATGTGCTCTGGTACCTGTGACATCACAATGGTCAGGGCTGTGATGTGGTCTGGTGCCTGTGACATCACAATGGTCAGGGCTGTGATGTGCTCTGGTGCCTGTGACATCACAAGGAGCAGGGCTGTGATGTGCTCTGGTGCCTGTGACATCACAATGGTCAGGGCTGTGATGTGCTCTGGTGCCTGTGACATCACAAGGAGCAGGGCTGTGATGTGCTCTGGTGCCTGTGACATCACAAGGCGCAGGGCTGTGATGTGCTCTGGTGCCTGTGACATCACAAGGAGCAGGGCTGTGATGTGCTCTGGTGCCTGTGACATCACAAGGAGCAGGGCTGTGATGTGCTCTGGTGTTGCTGCCTGAGAGGGCTATGGGGCGGCGAAGGGACACAGCAACATGGCAACTCTCTTACTTGATGCATGAAAGAGTGCAGTTTATTGAAGAAAGCTATTGCTTTTTATAATACAGTTCGTGCAATACAAAATACAGATAGTTCATTGGAGAGACAGAGAGACAGCTCTTGTCTCTCGTTCTCCCATAGGTCCAGCAGGTGTGTTATCTATGTTATGATTCTTTGTCTTATGTTTACAGTACAGACAGAGGCCTTAGCATGGGAAAGGTTTCAGCTAGGCCTGAGAGAGTTTCACAGCCTGAGAGAGGAACTCAGACCCTGTGAGAAAAGGCCTCGGCCTTGTTGTCGTCCGCCTAGTTAAGGCGGGGTCGTGAAGGTTCTTTTAGAATCTCAGCGTGCAAAAGACACACAAAGGGACAATATCAGTTACTTTTGCAAAGATGCACTTTATTTGTGCCACAACAGTGTATGTGATAGAAAAAGAATGGGGAGGGGAAAGAGAGAGAAGAAGGAAAAAAAGGGGAGAAATGAGGAGGGGGAGGGTATGAAAAATAGCTACCAAACAGCTGGAAGAGCCCTCATGGAATCCCGCCAATAGGCCGTCCAGTGCTGCTGGGGAGATCTCGGGGGTCTTCGGTCCGGGGATGGTTTTTATAGTTCTTTCCAAAGCGAGTGGCCTTTAGCCAGAATGTGGGGAGGCTTAGAACCATTGTTCGTGGAGAAGCGATATGACCAGGAGGAGAAGTCCAGAAGTGGTGGAGCAGTGCGTGACCAATTATCAGGGTCAGCAGGACCCATGTTCGGGGCTCTCATTGTTTCTTCCATCGTCCAGTGAACACAATACCAATCTTATGACTGATTACCATGAGAACATATCCTGGCCATTCGAAAGCCGCACCTTACTAAGGCTAGCCACAGTCCAAAAGCCGTAGTTCAGGGGTCTTCTTTTCTTCCGATGGTCGTTGGTCAATACAGGCTCTAGACAGACTCTCACATCACCCTGTGACCAACGAGCGTCGCTGAAGAACTCCAGTCGCATGATGTAGTCACGTCGTCTTCGGGGCTCATCCGAGTCGGTAGCTAACCCGGGAAGCAGGGGCAGGAAAAGGGGGAAAAGAGAAAGAAAGGAAAAAGGGAGAAGGGATAAAAATCCACAACAGCAAATTGATTAGAGAACAATTCTTCATAATCATTTTGGTTACAATTTAAACAATCAATCAAATTGATCAGATAGTTTTTTCAAATAATTCAAGCAATTACAACAAATCAATAAAATAACTTTCAAACAATTACAATTTAAACAATTAATACAATTAATAAAAAATCAAAACAAATCAATATTGATCATCTTAATAGTCAATACAATCAATTTTCCAAAAACATTTTTAATCAAAAGTTAACATTCCGGTGTTAGTGGCCTGACTCTTGCTTCCTGTGTGGTTTGTTTAGTGTCAATAACCTTGGGGGTATCTTTGGCAGATGGTGTAGTGAACAGATTGTGTGCTTCCATTGCTGATGTCAGTCGGGTCAACTGTTTTACCATTCTCCAATTCTGAATGTATAAGATGGCTGATAAAACAAAACCAATAAAAATCAGCACAACAATGGGATGACACAATTTGTTCAGGATGCCAGTATCAGTAGGTGACCACCCAAAAAGAGTATCCCACCACCTGAGTTCAGCATCCCTTTTCACCCTTTCTAGAACCTGATGTATCTTCTTCACATCATGATGAACTGTCACTAAGGTCTTCTTTCCATTTTCCTTGATTTTTCTTAAGATTCCAATTAAATCCTGGTGAAACAACAATTGTTTAACCAAAGTGAGGTTCATACCAATCGGAGCAGGCACTAACTGCTGAATCAGTGTAAAGTTAGATTGCAAAAGGTGATGAGACATAACTGGAACAGTATAGGAAAAATCACAGCCTTTGATCCTGGTAAAATTACAAACACAAAAATTTGAATGATTTTTTAAATTCACAGCTACATCTTCTATAATCACTAAGTTGCAAGCAGTTCTAACACACACGCATCCATTGCCTATATAAACTAGTACTGTTGCAGGAGTCTCGTCAGGATGTATTTCAAAATGACAGATATTTTGCTCTGTATCTAAACAGATGTCTTGGGCCACAATGGCATTGCCTTCACAAATGAAACTTTGTTGCTCTCGAACAATACAAGATTCTAAATTGACAGTTTGCCACTTCTCATCAATCAGGCATGCCCATTCTCTGTGTTCAAAAGGGTAGAGGATTGTCCCATCATGGTTTAATCCTAATGCAATGATAGGGTATATCACATGTACTGAAGCGTTACGTATTGTTAGCACAAAAGCAGTGGCTGTGTTTGTACTGGGGTTGTAGGTAAAGTTCACCAGATTCCACCAGGACTGAAATTTCTTTTCAAAATCATTAGCATTGTCCCAAATTATTGTCTGAATTTCAGTAGGGAAAATGCCTTCTTCCCCTTCCCTTATAATTGACGCCACAACAGTCTGCATCCAGAGCTGTGCCTGAATGCAGCTGAGGGCTAGGGAGATGTTATTTTGAGCAGTACCAAGAGCATCAATTATCAATTTGTGATCATTTACGTTTGTCTTTTCCCAATCCGGTAAAATGTTTGATAATAACCACTGTTGCGTCCCCAGGGCTGTTAAAGAGGACTGCAGGGGTTGTTTCAATTTGGTTAAGTCTCTGGTGGTGGCAACCAATTTATTCATTAATACCTCTGAATCAATGCTGTTTAGAATTCCCAAACCTGTTCCCAGAACACCGATTATGTCATTTGCCATGCGTTTTTGGAAGGGGTCCGCTTCCGCAGCCAGGTGGTCCACCCCTGAAAGGAAGTTTGTAAGAAAGGTGAACATTCTGGTTGAATTTCTGAGACATTGTTCTGCATCAATAATTTAACTTGTTTAAGAGACCATGCCGGATTGAATATTATCTGTTGTTGTCCAGTTTTCTTAATTATGTAAGGCCCAATTTCGTAAATTCTTGGCTTCAGCACAATCGGTGGTTGGGTAGTGGGTGGAATGGACATTACAACATTGATATCAAGTTCTCCCCAGTGTTTAGTGTAATTCTCACCACATGTTACTTTGTGAGGAAATTGCACATTAGTTAGATTGAGCCAACAATTCTGATTTGAAGCTTCACAAAGTAACACACGGCCATGGGGTCCTATTCCAGAACTGTGTATGGGTTCAACAAGAGATCCAACCACTAATTCACATCGGTTAGCAACATCAGAACCTTGTATTAATGAAAGGGGAGGAAAAACTTTATTTTTCTTATCCAGCACTAGGGAAGACTGCATACCAGAGTATATGACCACTGCAGTTAATACGGGTTTGTGCCAAAGCATTTATTTTGAATCTGTGATTCAAGCCTTTCAAGCCTGACGAATCTGCTGGTTTATTTTGCCAATTACATGTCACAAAGACTGATTTGATCAGGGTAAAATTGTGCCAGCAGTCAGTAGGTTCAAGCTTGCAAAGCTTGGTTACTTCAACATTGTTATTACTGGGATCTAGAGTGTAATTACCAATCCTATCCTGCCGACAGCATACTAGGAAGGGGGTCTGCGTATTGCAGTTCCAGGCGGTACCGGGACAGAGTTTCTTTGTGATGTTGGGATGCAAACCACTCGTTACATCTGGTTCCAAGAGGTTTCCAGACACCGTGATGGATGTGACCTTCTCGTGAGTGGATCCCTCTACCTTTCTGCATCCTACCTCGATTTTTTCACCAACCAAACCAGTTAATACTCGTGTCCAGTCCTTTCGGTCCCAGTCCCATTCATTTTGACGGTACACCTCCAGTCGTGCAGCACAACAGTTGCTAGGTTGGGACGACGGCCTGCAGGGTAAGATCCATAAGTACTGGTATACCTGAGTGTGGCATGTGTCCATGGCCATTTAGCTGGACTCTGACCATGTAGATATGGAAGAATGCAAAGGAGTATTATTACAGTTAACATGGTGATTCGGTTCTCATTCGGGATGTCCCTCGGAGTTCACCTGCAATTATAAACACAGTAAAGTCTGCCATCTAATGGCAGTGCATTAAAATGATGGAACAATCCAACGAGTATTTATCCGATGTTGTTTACCTCCAGCGTCAGAGGCTACCCATGCAAATTTATTTAAAGGGGTTTTCAACACAAGTGGTACTTCTCCTATTGTAGGGAGATCTACTAAGACAGGTTGTCCAGGATAATGAGCTTTCCTCGGATTAGCTGGTGCTTTTAGTGAAGGAGCTATGATTGGAGCTTTGGGACAGAAAGCATTAATTTTCGGGCATCCATTTACCCCCCACCTTTCATTTACACCTTGAACGGCTTTAGTCAATCGTGCGTCCCAGTTTCCTTCTTGTGGTTTTAGAAGCCGTTTTAGGAGACCATTGGTCCTTTCTACAATCCCATTGGCTTGGGGATAGTAAGGGGTATGAAATACCCATTTTATTCCTTCACTCTGTGCCCATTCTTGCACTACCTTAGCCGTGAAGTGAGATCCATTATCAGATTGAATTTCCTGCGGTTTTGGGAAAGTGCCAAACCATATCTGTAATGCTCTGACAGTATTTTCTCCTGTAGCCCTTTTAAAGGCCTTGGCCTGCACTAATCCTGATGTTATCTCCACTGCCACCAGCACAAAGTGTTTACCTCCTGAGGACCTAAAAGGACCGATGTAATCTATCTGCCATGCATCCCATAAACCTTTTCCACCCCTCAGGTGTAATGGGTCGTCCTCCAAAGGATGTCTCTCTAGCCGTTTACAGCATTGCTCACAGGCTGATACACAAGTTTTACACATCTCCCTGGTAACAGGCCAACCTCGAGCATGAGCTTCTTTGTACAGATCCTTTGCACCTGTGTGTTGTCTTTTGATATGTAACCACTCCAGCAACCGTTCCCAATCCTCAACAATTTCTTCCTTTTTCAGGGGGCTTATTCTAGCTAGTTCATCAGCTCTGTTGTTCCACTCTCCTGCTGGATTCCCGTCTGTCTGGTGAGAAGCTACCCACCCAACGGCAAAATTTCCCTGACTTGCTATTTCTAAGATGTCTTGCCATTTTTCTTTCTGCCACACTGGAATCCTGTTAACTTCCCAATCATTCTGTTGCCAGAATGGTAGCCATTCGGTGCAACCCTTAAAAACAGCATAAGAATCTGTATAAATGCAAACAGGGGAAGTATTTTGTTTTTCCTTTTGGAAAACACTCCAAACAGCTGTAAGTTCTCCTATCTGAGCACTGCCTTCTCCTTCAGTGATGATTTTCTCACCTGAGGAAGTGTGTAAGGCTACAGCTTTGAATTTCCACACTTTTCCTTCTCTTTTGGCTGAAGCATCAGTGAACCAAGCATTTTCTGTCTGCTTTGGCGAAAAAGGAGGCGCTACCTTAATCACTGAAGGCGGTTTTTCCTGGCTGTTGTTCAAGTTCTCTGTTTCTTGTATTGACAACAATTTTACAGCTCCTTCAGTGATCTGGAACATGTGACAATAGTGTTCGATTTGTGCAAACCATTTTCTGACAGAGGCCCTTTGGGCAATCCCTTCTGGAGGGGGAGTTCCAGAGGTAACAGTTTTAATTACTTTAAAAGGACCTCTCAATACAATTGGCTGTTTTCTTGTGATTTTTTCTACTTCGATCAAAGCCAAACTAACAACAAACAGCCCTTTCTCCCAAGTTGTGTATCTTTTTTCAGCATCCTTAAAACTACGGGAGTAAAAACTGACAGGCCTGGTTGGACCCTCAGGCCCTCTCTGCCATATGTGTACTGATAACCCTGAAGAAGCAAAACCCCATTCTACCTGGAAAGGATCTGTTGGGTGAATAGGGCCTAGGGCCTGATGAGCTGTTGCCTCAAAAATCAGTAATTGTAATGCTTCCTCCTGAGCTGGGCTCCAATCCCATTTTACCCCTTTTCGAAGCAGATTATAAAGGGGCCTGGCAATTACTGAAAAATCAGGAATGTGTTTTCTCCAAAATACTAATAACCCTAGAGCTTGTTGAAGTTCCTTTTTGGATTCAGGCATTTTAACCTGATCTAGTGATGTTAATGTGTCTGGTGGAATGCAAGTCATCCCACCTTTCCAGAAAATCCCTAAAAATTTGATTTCCTGTGAGGGTTTCTGTATTTTCTCTGGAGGGATCTGCAAGCCAAGGTTTTCTAGGTGTGAGATTATTTTTTCTTGAACACCTTCCACTTCCTTTTTTTCTTCTCCTGCAATCAATACATCATCGATGTATTGATACACACTTACTGTATCGGGTTTGGAAATAGTTTCTAGCTCTTTGGCTAAGGCATGGTGGGCTAAAGTAGGAGAGTGTCGGTACCCTTGAGGTAACCTAGTGAAAGTGTATTGTTGTCCTTCCCATGTGAAAGCAAAACGATTCATGTCCTCTGGCCGTATAGGTATCATAAAGAACATGTCTTTTACATCTATTACAGCCATGAATGTGTGGGCTTTTTCTTGGATTGATAGTATTAGCTCAGCTAAATTTGGGACTGCTGCCGTGAGGGGGAAAGTGTTGGAATTAAGGCGGCGATAATCAACGGTTATTCTCCACTTTGCATTTGGTTTTTTCACAGGCCAAATAGGCGAATTGAAAGGACTGTGTGTGTGAATGATTACTCCTTTGTCCTTTAACTCTTGAATTACTGGCTTTATGCCTTCTTTTGCACCTGACGGCAAAGGATATTGTTTTATGGAAGTGATTTTACTGGGTGGGAGAGACGGTGCCGTCTGTAACAGCCTGATGTTTAAGCGTGGTGCCCCAAATGACCACACGTTACCGTCTTGATCTTCCCACTGTTTTCCTGTGAGTAAATCCAACCCTATCAAACTGTCTGGGATATCTCCAATTACCATTTGAGTAGCTATTGGGGTGTCATCCCCGGGTAATGTGAGTTTTACTAAAGTGACACTCATGGGTTCGGTAGTTCCCAAAGCATTTATAACACAGCAGCGTCTATTGCTTGGCATCACCCCACTTTTTTGTGCATGTTGATGTGTTAAAGCACTTATTTGAGCGCCCGTGTCTGCAACGAAAGTTATTAGTACTCATTTGGGGCCGACTATTGCAGTAATTAGTAGATCACCTGTTGTTGGGTCTCTTGTGAGCTTTCTTAAATGCATGTAATCTCCGCCCCTGCGCTCACAATTTAGGGACGGAGTTTTTAGTTTAAAACTTGCTGATTTGGTTTATTTTCCTGTTGCTGAGATGAGGTTGTCTGTGTTTCATGCGACTGAACGGGAACTGCTTGTTTTTGCAGTGGTTCACTGCTTGCTGCTCTTGGAAGAAAGAGTTTTGGCTTTCTGCCCAGAGTTTGCATTAAAGGTGCGCTTGGTAATTTAGATGGTCTTCGTCTTAGAGCTCTGGGAGAGTGCCAGTTTGTAACTAACTGAGCCAATTTTTCTTGTGTCAAGCCGTCCATTAATTCTCGTGGCACTCCTTTTTTAATTCCTAGTAGCCAGAGTTTTTGGTGGCTTGACAGGGTATTGTGTAGTGGTTTAACCCTTCCTGGCTTTTCATTAGGGGAGGTAATATGCCTGACCCCTCTCGGTTTTTCAGGTTTATTTTCTAATGGTTTTATTAGCCCATATTTTCTGTTGTAATTTATCAATTCCTCTGCGACTTCTCCCCATGTCCAAACTTTATTATCAGTGTATATTTTTGCTCGTTGTTCGGGTGAATTTGGCGAGAAGTCAGAACTTTCACCAGAACCGGTTTGACTGCCTGATCTTTGCCGGCCTAAAAATCTATCAAGCCGTTCTATTGGCGAAATGGAGGCTATTGTTTTTTGAAGAACGATTGCTGTTGGTTTTAGCGATTCAGGCAGGCCTCTAATTAGTGGTGTCATAATTTCTGGTTTTACAGGCAATTGCATGGGAGATTCGTAATTAGCATTTAATGTCCTTTCGTGTATCATTTGGAGACAAGCAGCTTTATGTATATTCTCTAAGAGTTGATCAGGGCCTCCAATTATAGCTAAAGGATCTCCTCTTTCTAGGGGGCTAAGTCCCCCAGCCCAATAAGCTGCACGTTGTGTTAGGGACCATGGTGAACGCGTATTCCCTGTGTTTAAGAAAACACCGGGACCCCAATAGCCAGATGCTTCTTGTTCACTTAATTTGATTTGGTCTCCCCCTGTGAGAGAAATTCTAAAAACATATTCTGTCTCGGATTCATGGGGGAGACGTGAATATTCTTTCTTTAGTTTAGCCAATTCAGTAGCAGTGTAAGGTGTTTCATTATACGTCATGTGGGGTTCATGGTCTTCTGGACCCAGATAACTATATTCAGTTTTAACTACTGGTCTCAATTTAGAACAACAATTTTCCCCACAATTTTGTATGTGTTCTAACTCTCTGTGTGGGTATATCTGCTTTATGTGATATGTTTCCCTTTCTCCTAATTCCTTTGGTGTATTTGTATGTTCTGAGTTATGTGATAACAAATGATTCTTATTTCTTTCTTGCTCTAATTGAATTTGTAAAGTTTCAACCAGATTTCTTTCTTGTTCTAATTGATTTTGTAAAGCTTCCACTAAACTTTGCAATGAATTTATTACTGCGCTTTCCTCACTTAATCTCTTTGCCCGTGATTCCACAGCGGCGGAAAGGCATGCGCCTATGACAGAGCAAGTTATGGCTTTATTGTTTTTGCTCAGTCTGAACTTTGATTCATTTTGTATAGAATGTATTCTGTCTATGACATTTTCTAGGTTGAACCAGTTGTTCTTAGCCCATAATTCTCCTCCTTCTGAGGGTCTAGCATTGAGCTTGCCTAACAAGGCGTAGAATGCAGCTTTATGATTTTCAGACATTTTGCGAGGGGAAAATGCCACTTCAGGAGTTCGAACTTAGTTACACACTCAGCACCCTGCTGAGACAGCTCCCCTCTCTTCCCTGAGTGGGTGAAGAGACACACACACACTTCCTTGGGAGGTCCTAACTTCACTAAACTACACTTTGTCTCTTCGCTCTTCCCAAGAAGTCAAATACAGCAACTCACAAAAACACAAGTCCCATCTTTTGCACAACTGAGACAATTTTCAAAGAATTCTCCGATAACTGAAACGGAGTTGTTTACACCTGGGTCTGTGTGCAGATAGCGGAAAGAACCAATGCCACTCCCTTGCTTTCTACCACTGTTCAGCTTTCGCTGACAGGATAGGTGCGGCTGAAATGGCACGGATCTTCCCCTGTTACAAAGTGCACAGAGTACCCCAACTCCCCAGTATTGGGAATCGACAGCCGACTACGCCAGAAATGTCACGGTCCGCCTAGTTAAGGGGGGGTCGTGAAGGTTCTTTTAGAATCTCAGCGTGCAAAAGACACACAAAGGGACAATATCAGTTACTTTTGCAAAGATGCACTTTATTTGTGCCACAACAGTGTATGCGATAGAAAAAGAATGGGGAGGGGAGAGAGAGAGAAGAAGGAAAAAAGGGGGAGAAATGAGGAGGGGGGGGTATGAAAAATAGCTACCAAACAGCCGGAAGAGCCCTCATGGAATCCCACCAATAGGCCGTCCAGTGCTGCTGGGGAGATCTCGGGGGTCTTCGGTCCGGGATGGTTTTATAGTTCTTTCCAAAGCGAGTGGCCTTTAGCCAGAAGGTGGGGAGGCTTAGAACCATTGTTCGTGGAGAAGCGATATGACCAGGAGGAGAAGTCCAGAAGTAGTGGAGCAGTGCGTGACCAATTATCAGGGTCAGCAGGACCCATGTTCAGGGCTCTCATTGTTTCTTCCATCGTCCAGTGAACACAATACCAATCTTATGACTGGTTACCATGAGAACATATATACAGGCTCTAGACGGACTCTCACAGGCCTGCAGCAGTGTCACACTACGGTGCCTGTGTGAAAAAAAAAAGGAGCAGGGCTGTGATGTGCACTGCTCCCTCTGACATCACAAGAGTCAGGGCTGTGAGGTGCTCTGGTGCCTGTGACATCACAAGGAGCGGGGCTCTGATGTGGTCTGGTTCCTGTGACATCACAAGTAGCAGGGCTGTGATGTGCTCTGGTACCTGTGACATCACAAGCAGCAGGGCTGTGATGTCCTCTGGTGCCTGTGACATCACAATGGTCAGGGCTCTGACGTGCTCTGGTGCCTGTGACATCAAAATGAGCAGGGCTGTGATGTGCTCTGGTGCCTGTGACATCACAACGGTCAGAGCTGTGATGTGCTCTGTGCCTGTGACATCAAAATGTGACATCACTGTGTCAGGTACCTGTAATGCTCTGGGTCAGTGACATTGAGGCTGGTGGTGTGCTCTGGTGCCTGTGGTCCTGAGGTCAGGCCTGTGATGTGCTCTGGTGTCTGTGACATCACAAGGCTGGATGTGATGTGCTCGGGCCTGTGACATCATGAGCGGCGTGATGTGCTCTGGTCCTGTGAATCAAAGCAGGGCTGTGATGTGCTCTGTGCTGTGACATCAAGAGCAGGCTGTGATTGCTCTGGCTTGACATACAAGGTCGGCTGTGATGTGCTCAGGTGCCTGTGACATCCAAGGGGCGGGTCGTGATGTGTGCTCTGGTGCCTGGAATACAAGGAGCAGAGGCTGTGATGTGCTCTGGTCCTGTGACATCACAAGGGGCAGGCTGTGATGTGCTCTGGTTCCTGTGACATCACAAGGAGCAGTGGCTGCGATGTGCTCTGGTGCCTGTGACATCACAAGGCAGGGCTGAGCTCTGGTGCCTGACATCAAGGAGGGTCTGATGTCTCTGGTGCCTGTGACATCACAAGGAGCAGGGCTGTGATGTGCTCTGGTGCTGTGACATCACAATGGTCAGGGTGTGATGTGCTCTTCTGTGACATCACAAGGAGCAGGGCTGTGATGTGCCTGTGCCTGTGACATCACAAGGGCAGGGCTGTGATGTGCTCTGGTGCCTGGACATCAAAGGGCAGGGCCGTGATGTGCTCGTGTGTCGCGCAGGGCTGTGATGCTTGGTGCCTGTACAAGGGCGTGGCTGTGATGTGCCTGGTGCCTGTGACATCAAAGGAGCAGGGCTGTGATGTGCTTGGGCTGCTGACATCCAAGGCAAGCTGATTCTCTGTGCAGAAAATCAAATGAGAAAGCTATGTTATCAGTGCCTCGTGCATGAAAAGAGCAGCGCCGTCTGTGATGTATCAGTTGCTGTTACATCAACAAGGGCAGAGGTTTAGTGCTGGTTTGCCTGGAAAAATCAACTGGAGAGGCTGTGATGTGATGTGCACTGGTGCCTGTGACATCACAAGAGCAAGGCTCTGATGTGCTCTGGTGCCTGTGACATCAAAAGGAGCAGGGCTGTGATGTGCTCTGGTGCCTGTGACATCACAATGATCGGGGCTGTGATGTCCTCTGGTGCCTGTGGCATCAAAAGGGCAGGGCGGTGATGTGCTCTGGTACCTGTGACATCAAAAGGAGAGGGGTTGTGATTGGTTCTGGTACCTGTGACATCACAAGGAGCAAGGCTGTGATGTGCTCTGGTGCCTGTGACATCACTAGGAGCAAGGCTGTGATGTGCTCTGGTGCCTGTGACATCACAAGGAGCAAGGCTCTGATGTGCTCTGGTGCCTGTGACAACAAAAGGAGCAGGGCTGTGATGTGCTCTGGTGCCTGTGACATCACAATGATCGGGGCTGTGGTGTGCTCTGGTGCCTTTGACATCAAAAGGAGCGGGGCTGTGATGTGCTCTGGTGCCTCTGACATCACAAGGAGCGGGGTTGTGATTTGTTCTGGTGCCTGTGACATCACAAGGAGCAAGGCTGTGATGTGTTCTGGTGCCTGTGACATCACAAGGAGCAGGGCTGTGATGTGCTCTGGTCCCTGTGACATCAAAAGGGCAGGGCTGTGATGTGCTCTGGTGCTTGTGACATCACAAGGAGCAGGGATGTGATGTGCTCTGGTGCCAGTGACATCAGAAGGAGCGGGGTTGTGATGTGCTCTGGTCCCTGTGACATCAAAAAGGGCAGGGCTGTGATGTGCTCTGGTGCCTGTGACATCACAAGGAGCAGGGCTGTGATGTGCTCTGGTGCTACTGACATCCCTAGGAGCAGGGCTGTGATGTGCTCTGGTGCCTGTGACATCACAATGGTCAGGGCTGTGATGAGCTCGGGTACCTCTGACATCACAAGGAGCAGGGCTGTGATGTGCTCTGGTGCCTGTGACATCACAATGGGCTCTGCTGTGATGTGCTCTGGTGCCTGTGACATCACAACGAGCAGGGCTGTGATGTTCTCTGGTGCCTGTGACATCTCAAGGGACTGGGCTGTGATGTGCTCTGGTGCCTGTGGCATCACAAGGGGCAGGGTTGTGATGTGCTCTGGTACCAGTGGCTTCACAAGGAGCGGGGCTGTGATGTGCTCTGGTGCCTGTGACATCACAATGGTCAGGGCTGTGATGTGCTGTGATGCCTGTCACATCACAAGGGTCTGGGCTGTGATGTGCTCTGTTGCCTGTGACATCTCATTGGTCAGGGCTGTGATGTCCTCTTGTTGCCCGATACTCCAAACAAAAACACAAACTAACAGAGTTAGTTTATGCGGTGCTTTATTCAGGGGCCCGGAGATCTGAGGACTAGAGTCCCAAGTCAGATCTCACCTGTTCCCATTTTTGTCAGGTTTTTATACTCTCTTAGAAAGTTGTCTACGTGCAGAAACACACACACTTCAAGACAATACAGATACATAAATCTTGTAGATATTATTCCTAAAAGTCATAAATTCAACATGCTTTTCCACCCTAAACTGTAGGCTACCCCCCTTTAATCCCCCTTGCTTGTCTTCCCACCACCAGATCATATATTATTCATTATATTTTAACCTTATCTCAAGTGTTTCCAAAAAGGTTCTTATATGCTCTACTAAATCCTTTAATTATATTGTAATTCTCTGTACATTCCCAGGCCTATTTTCCCAGGGCCTGCTTGTGAACTGCTGCCTTCTAAGCCTTAGCATAACTACTACTACTTATAATTCTAATACATTTTATAGTAATTTTACAGATTCGGTATCAACTCCCCCCTTTTGAGCATTCTTCAGATCTTCTGCAAGGATGCTCAACTCAGTTCATTAGGTGATGGTTTCTAGGTAGGATGGTGGGTCTTCTCCTCGAACTGGCAGGATTACTTCTTTCCGGGTTAGTGCTCTCATGACACGTCGAGTATGAGTTCCTTCTCTGGCAATCATTCCTAAAAGACATCTATACATAATCATGCAAACTACAGTAATCAACACAATCATTATTACATATTGTACAATTGATGATATCCAACCAGAGACCTGGATTCCTAGGGAGCTAAATAGTGCTCCTACCCAATTATGTTCAGCTTCTTCCTGGACTTCATGCACTTTTGTTTCAATTTGTTCCAATTGACTTATGTCTTTTTCTTCTTCTGTGACATTTGGGATATGTACACAACAGTGGTCAACTTTGCCTTGCAGGTATCCACACACCCCATGTTCCTTTAACAACAACATATCTAATGCCATCCTGTTCTGGACTGTCATTCTTGTTGTTGCCTGCAACTGTAAGTTCAGATCTTTAAAGCCCTTCTTAGTGACTGCCGCTAGTCTTTCAGTTTGTCCTAACAATTTATATAGCATTTCACTATTACGGTAAGTAGAAATGGGTGCAAACAGGGATTCTAGAATCCATCCGAATTTCACTCCCGAGGAAGGTTCATGCCACTCATCATTGTCATCTATTCCCAGTTCAGTTGCTATTTCACTTGCCTCTTGCTTAACCCGTGGCTGCATTTCCTTTTTAGTCAATTTAGACTGCTTCCAAAAGGGACAAAGAGTGGGAATTCCTAGGGTAATCTGTGTGACCGGTCCATCCACTGGCATGTGTGTGGTCCATTGTCCATGACCCATAACCCAAACAAGGTTCCCAGGGCTTTTTACTGTAATGGTTTTGCAATCTGCTTTGTCAATTTCAAGTTTCCTTCTAGTTTCCCTACAATACTATGATTATATCCCTGCATTCACAACCTAAACGCAACAATACTCTCACTGGTAATAACCCAATCAATTCTTCAGGAGTATCACACGTATAGACTTGAGTACAATTCCATTCTTCTAAAGATTTTACTTCTGTACTCCACTTATGGTTATTTCTGGATGGTTCTGGGTATGTCTGATTTCTTACTCCTTTCCATTGTATACACCATTGTACTTCATCAATGTAACTATAGGTTTCCAATAAACTGGGTCCCCAGATAGCTTGCCACTCCTTCATAGTGGTGGTACTAGTAATGTTTTGACAAACTTCTTTGCACTTTAGTGTTTTCTTCTTTGAAATTTCCTGGTTTTTTTTCTAATTCCTTTTTTTAGCAGCTCTCAACAGGCTCTGTTTTCTTTCTCCGTGTTCAGCATGTTTTAGGATATTGAGCAAGTTTTGGGCCATTTCGCACTACTTGTCATCCCAGTCACTTTACTGTTTTCGTTGTTCGAATTTGCTCTCCTTCACCATTTCATTTTTTAGCAACTATCTGCAGACTCTATGTTTTCCTTTCTTCCTATTCATCGAGGCTTTTCCAGTCATTTCAGCAGGTTTTGCTTATTTCCAGCCACTACTCATCTCAGGCCATTTCATGTGGTCACCTCTTCATGAATTTCCGGGATTTCTTCCATCGTATTTCATTTTCATTACAGCGTATCTCCTTCCTTTGGGTTTCTAGACTTTGTTCAAAGATTCAGGATTTCATTCCCTTTCCTGAAAGGGGAAATCCTTCCTTTCAGGGAAAGGGAATGAAATCCTGCGAATTCAATGAGCATCATTTGGGCAAGCTTTGATGCATATCCCTGCACTTCTTGTCATCCCATGCACTTTTGTGTTTTCTTTGGTTTAATTTTCCCTGGTTTTTGCTAATTCCTTTTAGCAGCCTCTCCACAGGCTCGGTTTTCCTTTCCTCCCGTGGTTCCAGCATGTTTTTAGGGATATTTGAGCAAGTTTTGGGCCATTTCAGGCAGTACTTGTTATCCCAGTCACTTTTACAGTTTTCTCTCAGTTTCAGAATTTGCCCTCTCCTTTCTCTAGCCATTTCATTTTTTTAGCAACATCTACAGATTCTATTTTATCCTTTTTCCTTCATTTCAGGAGGCTTTTCCAGTCATTTCAGCAAGTTTTTCCTTTATTTCCAGCCACCTCTACTCATCTCAGGCCATTTCAGCGTGGTCACCCCTATGAATTTCCGGGATTTTCAGATTTCATTCCTTTCCTGAAGGAAATCTTCCTTTCAGGAAGGAATGAAATCCTGCGAATTCAATGAGCATCATTTGGGCAAGCTTTGTGCATATCCTGACTTCTTGTCATCCCATGACTTTGATGTTTTCTTCTGTTTGGATTTTCCTGGTTTTTGCCATTTTTTTTTTTAACAGCCTCTCAACAGGCTCGTTATTCCTTTCCTCCGTAATTCAGCATGTTTTTAGGGATATTTGACAAGTTTTGGGCCATTTCGCACACTTTATCCCAGTCCTTTTACTGTTTTCTCTGTTTGAATTTCCCTCCTTTCTCTCGCCATGTCATTTTTAGCACCTATCTAGATTCTATTTTATCCTTTCTTCCTTCATTTCAGGAGCTTTTCGAGTCATTTCAGCAAGTTTTCCTTATTTCAGCCACCTCTACTCATCTCAGGCCATTTCAGCTGGTCACCCTTTAGAATTTCAGGATTTCTCCACCTGCATTTCATCATGAATCTATCTTCTCTGCAGTTTCCAGCTTTTGCCATTTTCAGTTTTCATCCTTCCTGAAGGGAATCTTTCCTTTCAGGAAAGGAATAAATCCTGAATTCAATGAGCATCATTTGGCTTGATTATTCCCTGCACTTCTCCTGTTTTTATGACTTTGAGTGTTTTCTCAGTTTCTGAATATTCTCCTATTTTTGATTTCCTTTCCTTTGAGCTTCAACAGGTTTGCTTTTTCTTCTCCATGTCCAGCATGTTTTAGGAATTGCAAGTTTGGCCATTTCGCATATTTCTCCAGTCATTTTTATTTTTTCTGTTCAATTTTCTCCCTTTCTCTACCATTTATTTTTTAGCAACTTCAATTCTATTTTACTCTTCCTTCATTAGGAAGCTTTTCCAAGTCTCAGCAAGTTTTGCTATTTCCGCCACTCCTCATCCAGGCTTTAGGTTTCACGTTTGAATTTCCGATTTTTCATCGTATTTCATTTCATTACATCATATCTCTTTCCTGGTTCTTTATGAATTTCCGGGATTTCTTCCATCGCATTTCATTTCATTACATCATATCTCCTTTCCTGCGGGTTTCTCAGACTTTGTCCTGCCATTTCAGGATTTCATTCCCTTTCCTGAAAGGAAATCCTTCCTTTCAGGAAAGGGAATGAAATCCTGCGAATTCAATGAGCATCATTTGGGCAAGCTTTGGTGCATATTTCTGCACTTCCCATCATGCCATATACTTTTAGTGTTTTCTTCGGTTTCGGTATTTTCCCCTGGTTTTTTTCGCCATTTCGTTTTCTTTAACAGCCTCTCAACAGGCTCCTGTTATTCCTTTCCTCCATGATTCCAGAATGTTTTTAGGGATATTAGAGTAAGTTTTGGGCCACTTGTTTGCACTGCTTTTCAGCCCAGTCACTTTTACTGTTTTCTCTCGGTTTCGGAATTTGCCCTCACTTTCTCTCGCCATTTCATTTTTTTAGCAAGCACTCTGAAGATTCTATTTTATCCTTTCTTCATTCATTTTTGGAGTCTTTTCCAAGTCATTTCAGTGAGATTTTGCTTTATTTCCAGCCACCTCTACTCATCTCAGGCCATTTCAGCGTGGTCACCCCCTTTATGAATTTACGGTATTTCTTCCATCGCATTTCATTTCATGACATCATATCTCCTTTCCTTTGGGTTTCTCAGACTTTGTCCTGCCATTTCAGGATTTGATTCCCTTTCCTGAAAGGAAATCCTTCCTTTCAGGAAAGGGAATGAAATCCTGCGAATTCAATGAGCATCATTTGGGCAAACTTTGGTGCATATTCCTGCACTTCCTGTCATCCCATGTATTTTTGCTGTTTTCTTCGGTTTCGGGATTTTCCCCTGGTTTTTTTCGCCATTTCATTTTTTTTAACAGCCTCTCAACAGGCTCCGGTTATTCCTTTCCTCCGTAATTGCAGCATGTTTTTAGAGATATTTGAGCAAGTTTTGGGCCATTTCCCGGCACTACTTGTCATCCCAGTCACTTTTACTGTTTTCTCTCGGTTTCGGAATTTGCCCTCCCTTTCTCTCGCCATTTCATTTTTTAGCAACCACTCTGAGGATTCTATTTCATCCTTTCTTCCTTCATTGCAAGATGCTATTCCAAGTCATTTCAGCAAGTTTTTCCTTTATTTCCAGCTACCTCTACTCATCTCAGGCCATTTCAGCGTGGTCACCCCCTTTATGAATTTCCGGGATTTCTTCCATCACATTTCATTTCATTACATCATATCTCCTTTCCTTTGGGTTTCTCAGACTTTGTCCTGCCATTTCAGGATTTCATTCCCTTTCCTGAAAGGAAGGATTTCCTTTCAGGAAAGGGAATGAAATCCTGCGAATTCAATGAGCAACATTTGGGCAAACTTTGGTGCATATTTCTGCACTTCCTGTCATGCCATGTACTTTTAGTGTTTTCTTCGGTTTCGGGATTTTCCCCTGGTTTTTTTCGCCATTTCGTTTTTTTTAACATCCTCTGAACAGGCTCCGGTTATTCCTTTCCTCCATGATTCCAGCATGTTTTTAGGGATAATTAGAGCAAGTTTTGGGCCATTTCCCGGCACTACTTGTCATCCCAGTCACTTTTACTGTTTTCTCTCAGTTTCGGAATTTGCCTACCCTTTCTCTCACCATTTAATTTCTTTAGCAACCTCTCTACAGATTCTATTTTATCCTTTCTTCCTTCATTTCAGGAAGCTTTTCCGAGTCATTACAGCAAGTTTTTCCTTTATTTCCAGCCACCTCTACTCATCTCAGGCCATTTCAGCGTGGTCACCCCCTCTATGAATATACAGGATTTCTTCCACCGCATTTCATTTCATGACATCATATCTCCTTTCCTGCCAGGTTTCTCAGACTTTGTCCTGCCATTTCAGGATTTCATTCCCTTTCCTGAAAGGAAATCCTTCCTTTCAGGAAAGGGAATGAAATCCTGCGAATTCAATGAGCATCATTTGGGCAAGCTTTGGTGCATATTCCTGCACTTCCTGTCATCCTGTGATGAAACAAGTGACCTTTTGTTCACTGTCTATTGCTCATTGAGGAAGAAGAGTGTATAAACAAACAACCCTACATGGGATAGGTAATAAAAAGAGGAACCTTTTGCCAGCTTAGTGTCTGGCAGTGAGACAGTTAACTGCCCTAGTGTCCTGCTTTGTTTAGATAAGCCTTTTGCCTCTCTTATCTAACAGACCTTGAAAAGAAGCTGGTTGTAAATTATCCCGCCTTGCTGGCGAGCCCGCAAGGACGGGTAATCGCTAGGCTTGCATGTTCACAAATGCCTGTAGATAATTGCAGCGCTAGGTTCAAGAAAGAAGATGCCAAAAAGACCGCGATGAACCCTCATCAAAAACCACCAGGAGACAGGAAAAGACCCCTAGCAACTGACGGAGCAAGCGCAAAGTGGCCGGAAGGATGACCTGGCAGAGAGAGCAGAGACCCTAAAAAGGGGGACCCGGAACACAGTCGGTGCGGCGGTGGATTTGGGGAAGGCAGCGACCCTCCCCCCCGTCGCCCAGCGCTGCATCTTTGCTTACTCTTTTCTGTAATAATAAATTGGCTACATATTTGGCTTTTAAGGCCCGTTGTGCTTATTTATAACATCCTGGTGCTGCGACTCGGATCGGAATTCGGGAAAAATTCCTTGTCTAAAGGGGGGGCGCCCCACCGACCCGGTGGCCCCGGGACTTGGATTTCATCCCGGCCCCGACCAACGAACCTAAAGTGAGGAAAAGAGGAAAGCAAAGGAGGTTCGAGTGCCCAATAGACCCCTTAAAGCTTGTGCACAAAGTCCGGACGAAGACGCAGCAGGACGCATAAGTATTACGGGAACCGTCCGGGCGGGGTTGGGATCCCGGAGTGCGACTGTGTGGTGTGTGGACGAGAGGGGGGCTGGCAGCCAGACTCCCCAAGCGAGAGCGGACCCTCAGTAGTGCGATTCCCACAGATCCACGAGGGCTTGGGCCACGAACCAGGGGAAGCGAAAGTTGATTGTGTGATTGAAGGCACTCCGGAAGAATGGGACAGGGGAAGAGTAAGCCCCCTGTGAGCATTAGGCTCCCACCTATACCTAGAGAAAGTCCCTTAGGATTTCTGTTAGATAATTGGGAACATTTTTTAGGCACACAGGGAAAAGACAAAGCTAAAATGATACACTATTGTGTGGAAGTATGGGGTGGGAAGGAAATCTCAAAGAATGTGTTTTGGCCCATATACGGGTCCTCAGAGGATTGGGTGAAACAAAAACTGAATATTTGGGTGAACACTAAGAAACCCCTTTGTGTAGAGGAAAGTGACTATGCAAAGATCTGGGTGGAACGGCCGGAGGTATTTATCTTTAAATTAACAGAAAAATCAAGGGAAAATAAGACAAAGAAAAAAGGAAACCGGCTAGAGGAAACTTTGATAGTTCCCCCTCCGTATATACCCCCACCTCAAGTACCAGGAACAGTAGACCCCAGGGCACCTCCTGGAGAGGATTCGGATTCTGACCAGTCAGAGCATGCGGGGCCGGTTACCCGCAGTAGAGCCCGGGAAGGACTATACCCACTGAGGGAAATACCGATGGGAGGGCCACAGCCAGGTATAGGGTTTGTATCAGTACCTCTCAGTTCAGGGGATGTTAGGGATTTTAAGAAAGAGATGGGACATCTATTAGAAGATCCACTGGGGGTGGCAGAGAGAGTAGATCAATTCCTAGGGCCGAGCATGTATACTTGGGAAGAATTACAGTCCATATTAAACATCTTGTTCACAGCCGAAGAAAAGAATATGATCAGGAGGGAAGGCATGCGTATTTGGGACGCACAGCACATGCAAGGACCAGCGGCAGATATCAAGTGGCCTTTGCAGAACCCCAATTGGGACCATCAAAATCCAGCTCATAGAGTCCATATGCAAGACCTTAGGACAATAATTGTGCAGGGGATTAGAGAGTCAGTCCCGCGAGGCCAAAACCTCAATAAGGCCTTCAATGAAAGACAAAAGAAGGATGAGACCCCCACAGAATGGTTAGAAAGGCTACGGAAAAATTTTCAACTTTATTCGGGGATAAATCCAGATGATCAAATGGGGCAGGCAGTATTAAAAGTGCATTTTGTTTCAAAATCTTGGGAGGATATTGGAAAAAAGATACAAAAGTTAGAGGATTGGCAAGACAGGGGACTGGATGAACTATTGAGGGAAGCACAGAAAGTTTAAGTGCAAAGGGAAGAGGAAAGTCATAAACGACAAGTCAGAATGATGGTGGCTGCAATGCGAGAAAGCAGGGAGCGGGAAAAGGGACCGAAGCAGTTTAGGCGGAAGTCGGCTGAAGTTCGGGGTCCTGGTGAGAGGCAGGATTTGAAAGTGTGCTTTTACTGTGGAAAGAAGGGGCACTTCAAGAGGGAATGTTCGGATCAGAGATGAGAAGGAGTTTAAGGAGGACTAGGGGGGTCAGGGGCTCTATCTCTTAGGGACCCGAAAACATCAAAAAGAGCCCTTGATAAAGTTAAAAGTGGGTCCCCACGGCCAGGAGATTATCTTCCTGGTCGATACTGGTGCAGAAAGATCAACGCTCCAGTCCTTACCCAAAGGTTGTGCCCTGTCTAGGGACACTGCCACAGTAGTTGGGGCAAAAGGAGAACCCTTTGATGTGAAAATAATAAAGGAGGTGATGGTGGAATCAGAATCTAGAATAGGGGTAGGGGACTTTTTGTTAGTCCCAGAATCAGATTACAATTTATTGGGCAGAGATATGATTATAGAATTGGGTATCCAAATAGAGGTGATGGAAAAAGAAATAAGAATTAGACTCTGCCCTTTGAGGCAAGAAGATGAGAAAGAAATAAATCCGGAAGTATGGTATAACCCTGGAAGTGTGGGGCGATTAAAGATTTCCCCTTTTAAGGTCAAAATCAAAAACCCTGAAATACCTGTAAGAATAAAGCAGTATCCCATATCCCTAGAGGGAAGGAAAGGGTTAAAGCCTGAAGTAGACAGGCTACTGAGCCGGGGGTTGTTAGAACCTTGCATGTCACCATACAATACACCGATCCTCCCAGTTAAAAAGGCGGACGGGTCCTATCGCCTGGTACATGACTTAAGGGAAATAAACAAGAGAACCATAGCCAGATTCCCAGTGGTGGCAAACCCATACACGCTGCTGAGTAAACTAGGCCCAAATGATTTATGGTACAGTGTGATAGACTTGAAGGACGCCTTTTGGGCTTGCCCCCTTGATGAATCTAGTAGGGATTACTTTGCCTTTGAGTGGGAAGACCCGGACACTGGAAGGAAGCAACAGCTTAGATGGACAGTATTGCCCCAGGGATTTACTGAATCCCCAAACTTGTTCGGGCAGGCGCTGGAGCAGATTTTAACGGATTACCAGACAGGTCCTGGGGTAACCCTGGTACAATATGTTGATGATTTGTTGTTAGCAGGGAAAGAAGAGGAAAAGGTAAGAAGGGAGAGTATAAAGCTCCTAAATTTTCTAGGACTTAAGGGCCTGAAGGTTTCAAAGGCCAAATTGCAGTTTGTGGAAGAAGAAGTAAAATACCTAGGGCATTATTTGAAAAGGGGCGAAAAGAAGATAGACCCCGAGAGAATTCAAGCTATCTTATCGCTACCAATACCAAAGAATAAAAGACAGATTCGGCAAATCTTAGGCCTCACGGGGTATTGTAGACAATGGATTGAAAACTATAGTAGTAAAGCTAGATTTTTATATCAAAAGCTAGCACAAGAAGGGTTAATGAAGTGGACCCAGGAGGACACAGATAAACTGGAGGGATTAAAAGAGAGTTTAGTTCATGCTCCGGTTCTGAGTCTCCCAGATTTAAAGAGGCCATTCTTTTTGTTCGTAAATATAGAAGAAGGAATTGCATTTGGAGTGCTTACCCAGGATTGGGCAGGGAAAAAGAAACCTGTGGCATATTTATCAAAAATTCTAGACCCTGTAAGCAGAGGCTGGCCCACATGCCTACAGATGTTAGCAGGATGTGCATTGTTAGTAGAGGAAGCTAGGAAAATCACCTTTAATAGCAGCCTAAAGGTACTGTCTCCCCATAATATCCGGGGTGTAATGCAACAAAAGGCAGATAAATGGATATCTGATGCCAGACTCCTGAAATATGAAGGGATTCTACTAGAAGCACCAGATTTTACCCTAGAAACCACCACTCTACAAAATCCAGCTGCCTTCCTGTATGGAAAAATGGAACAAGAACCCCTAACCCATGATTGTTTAGCTACTATAGAAGAACAAATAAAGATTAGGCCTGACTTAGAGGAGGAAGAATTAGATGAAGGGGAAAAACTATTTGTGGATGGATCCTCCAGGATAGTAGAAGGGGAAAGGAAATCTGGTTATGCTATTATAGGAGGACCTGATTTACGGGTAATAGAATCGGGAGCCTTAGACAGGTCATGGTCAGCCCAAGCGTGTGAACTGTATGCTATACTTCGGGCCTTGACACTCCTAAGGGGAAAGGAGGGGACGATATATACTGATTCCAAGTATGGATTCGGGGTAGTGCATACCTTTGGGAAATTATGGGAAGAAAGAGGGCTAAAAAATTCACAGGGGAAGGGGTTAGTCCATCAAAAGCTTATAGTAGAAGTATTACAAGCCCTAAGGGGACCAAAAAAGATAGCAGTAGTGCACTTAAAGGGACATCGGCCGGGAATGGACTTTAAGAGCAGGGGAAATAACGCCGCTGATCAAGAGGCAAAAAGGGCAGCAGTAAGGGAGATGGTTTTGAAGGAGAAGCCATATATTAGGAAAACACTGGAGAAGGAAGATGTGGAACTTATATTTACTGATGAAGAAAAAGAAAAATTGAGGAAAATGGGAGTAAAAGAAGATAGGGGGAGGTGGATGACAGGAGACGGGCGAGAAGTATTGCCCAAGGCAGTAGCCCAGCGGATGTTGTATAAGTTACATCAGGGGACACACTGGGGGGACCAAGGGTTAGTCGACCATTTCGCGACTAAATTTATGAGCATTGGACTACGAGATATGGCTAAGCATGTCACCAAGAACTGTCCCACCTGCCTACGAGTCAATCGTAGCAACCTAAGAAAATTACCTCTAGGGGGGCGGCCATTGGCAAAAAGACCGTTTGCAAATCTGCAAATAGACTTTACAGAGCTGCCCAAAGTAGGGCGGATTAGATATCTTTTGGTAATAGTAGATCATCTTACCCATTATGTAGAAGCGTTTCCGACGGTCAGGGAAACAGCCCAAACAGTAGTAAAGACTTTGCTCGAAGAAATAGTGCCCAGGTACGGGGTGCCTGAGACTATCAATTCAGATAAAGGCCTCCATTTCACATCAAAAGTAACACAAGAATTAGCAAAAGCGCTAGGAATAAATTGGGAGAAACATACTCCTTACCACCCACAAAGCTCGGGAAGAGTAGAAAGAATGAACGGGGAAATAAAGAAACAGCTGACTAAATTGGAATTAGAGACAAAATTATCATGGGTAAAATGCATTCACTTAGCCTTATTAAATATTAGGACTCAGCCGCGGGCAGATGTGGGGCTGTCCCCATTCGAAATGCTATATGGAATGCCGTATAACCTAGAGAAAGTCCAGACTAACCCCAACATTAGTGATCAACATCTCAACAAATATTTAATAACTCTAATGAAGTTTAAAAAACAACTATGGGAAAAAGGAATGTGGGCTCAGAGACCACCTCTAGATCTTGTGTTACATCAGGTACAACCGGGAGATTGGGTTCTGGTCCGGAGTTGTAAAGAAAACCCGCTAACACCGAAGTGGGAAGGACCATATCTGGTGTTACTTACAACAGACACCGCGGTACGCACAGCAGAGAAGGGGTGGACTCATGCCAGCCGAATAAAGGGACCAGTAGATCCATCCGGATTCTCCGAGAAAAATAACACCCACTAGGAAATAAAAGGAACAGCCGGGGACTTAACGCTCACTTTGAAAAGAACCTCACCTTGACACCCAGGAGAGTACATGGACGCGGGGGACATTTGGGTGGGGGATAATTGGTCACTACAGAAAGAGTTAATTGGAACTTCTGAGTCACCAGGATACTGTGGGAATTTAGAGGAACTTGCTCAGCAGCCATATTACAGACCTGTGAGATTAAAGTACAATGATCAATTATATAATGGAAAAAACGTGAAGTGAATAATAACGATATTAGAGTAGCGTGTAGTTGGCTAGATTGCAATTGTTATCCGTTTGTATGTTTCTGTTGTAAAAATTGTAAGGAGTTGTGGTGGGTCCACTGCCAGAAAGGGAGGGCTCCTAAGAGTGTATGCCAGCCCTGCTGGGAGGAGCAGCGTGAGTTGACTGCTTTGGCCTTAAGCCAAAAAGTAGCAACTCGAGAGCTGAAAGTGGGATCCCCGCTCTGGTGGCAAATATATTCCAAAGGGGTAAACCCTGACTTATATTGCTATCACCCCAACGAACCTCCCGGACCATTTAACACAGACATCGTGTCAGTCAAGTGTCGTAAGCAAGTAAAAAGACTCAGGTGTGATATTCCACCATTAAAGGATAAAAATTGGCATTCCAAAAAGAAGTGGAAAAGAGGAGTGAGTTCCACCCCTGAAGAATATCCTTGCTGCCGTGAAGATGGTACACCTCGCAGCTAGCGGCAACCTAGCTGGCGAGCGAGGCAGAGGGGTAAGGAGTGGGGAAAGGGAATCTCACACAGAAATAACAGTGAAGGTGCTTACAACCCTCGGTAACCGGAGGCTTGAAGGTGATAGCATTAAGGGGGTTAGAGAAAGAACTAATTCTATTTACTGCTCTGGCATTGGGTGTCACCTAACTCTAATGGTGTACATAATAATAATAATAATGATGGGACTGGTAAAGGGAACACAAGAAAGCCATGAGCCCTTCAAATGGTCCCTCACTAGATGGGATGCCTCTAGTCCATTACAAACAGTTGTTGCTGTAGGAGCACCGAGTTTCATAGTGGGACTATGTAACCTAGCTAACATACTACGGTGTGGGAGAGTAGTGAATTTAACAGGATTTTACATGTGTCCGGTATCAAACCCAGGAAAATCGTATTGTAATTACCCAGGGGAGTACTTTTGTGGATATTGGGGCTGTGAAACCATTGCCTCTGACTGGAGGACGAGAGGAGATCCTTTTTGAAGGCAGAATTTGGACCGGTAGGCTGTGCCAAAACCCTGGAGGGGACCTCAGGAGAAATGTTATCCAGAGGAACCTGCTCCTTTGTATATCTTAATGTCTCCCAGCCAGAAAAAGCCGAATGGTTATTAGGAAAAACATGGGGGATCCGTCTCTGGGAACCAGGGAAGGATAGAGGCAATATGATCCTAATAAAAAAAGAGCCTGTACCACATGATCCAAGCCCTGTGGGACCTAACCCAGTCATTGGAGACGGGGGCGAAAGAAATATTGCAGATTTTTCCCCGAGAGAGAATGAGACGGAAGCCAAAAATGAGTCCAGAGGTTGGCTCGAGACCACCAAAGAATATAATACACTTTGGAGGGTGATGCAAGCAACCTATAAGGCACTAAACCAGACCTACCCTAATTTAACCGAAGAATGCTGGCTGTGTTACATAGTGAAACCACCCTTTTATGAGGCTATAGGATCCACCGCTGAGTCAAGACGAGTTAACGGAACAAACCCGAGGGAGTGTTTATGGGAGAAGGAACAAGGTAGTGTCCAGAGAATATCAATGGCTCAAGTGAGTGGAAAGGGGAGATGTGTGGGAAATATACCTAGAGACAAGAACCACCTATGCCATGTAAAAATGTCTGTATCAGATCCAAAAGAGCCGGCCGCGTGGCTCCTTCCTGCTGTAAATTCAAAATGGGTCTGTAACACTTTAGGGGTAACCCCGTGCATCTTTACAAAAGCCTTTAATGAAACCTATGAGTTTTGCATACAAGTCCTAATAGTTCCCCGAATTACCTACCATCCCGAAGAATATGTGTATGCTCAATACCAAACTCTAGAGAAACCCCATTTAGTGAAACGAGAGCCCTTCACAGCATTAACAGTGGCTGTATTACTAGGTATAGGAGCGGCTGGAGTGGGAACGGGGGTAGCGTCCTTAGTAAATCAACAAGCGGGATTTAAAGAGCTCAGGGTGTCAGTAGACAAAGATCTAAGGAGAATTGATAAATCCATAAAAGATCTCACAGACTCCCTAGATTCGCTAGCTGAAGTGACCTTGCAAAATAGAAGGGGACTAAATTTACTGCTTTTACAACAAGGAGGTTTATGTGCTGCACTTAGAGAGGAATGCTGTGTGTATGCTAATCGAAGCGGAGTTATAAGGGAGACCATGGCAAAATTACAAGAGGGACTAGAAAAGAGAAAACAAGAAAGAGAAGCACAACAAAACTGGTATGAATCTTGGTTCAGTAAATCCCCCTGGTTAACGACCCTCTTGTCCACCATAGCGGGACCACTGATTCTGTTTGTTTTAATGCTGACCTTTGGACCCTGTATTTTTAACAAACTTATCAGTATAGTCAAGAGGAGATTAGAGGCTGCTCATTTAATGCTTGTTAGAGCAAAGTATGAGTCGCTAAATGGGGGGGAAATGGAAGACTATTTAGAACTCAGCAGAAAAGAACTAGTAAGATACAGTGAACAAAAGGGTTAAAAAAAAAAAAAAGGGGGATTGTGATGAAACAAGTGACCTTTTGTTCACTGTCTATTGCTCATTGAGGAAGAAGAGTGTATAAACAAACAACCCTACATGGGATAGGTAATAAAAAGAGGGACCTTTTGCCCGCTTAGTGTCTGGCAGTGAGACAGTTAACTGCCCTAGTGTCCTGCTTTGTTTAGATAAGCCTTTTGCCTCACTTATCTAACAGACCTTGAAAAGAAGCTGGTTGTAAATTATCCCGCCTTGCTGGCGAGCCCGCAAGGACGGGTAATCGCTAGGCTTGCATGTTCACAAATGCCTGTAGATAATTGCAGCGCTAGGTTCAAGAAAGAAGATGCCAAAAAGACCGCGATGAACCCTCATCAAAAACCACCAGGAGACAGGAAAAGACCCCTAGCAACTGACGGAGCAAGCGCAAAGTGGCCGGAAGGATGACCTGGCAGAGAGAGCGGAGACCCTAAAAAGGGGGACCTGAAACACAGTCGGTGCGGCGGTGGATTTGGGGAAGGCAGCGACCCTCCCCCCCGTCGCCCAGCGTTGCATCTTTGCTTACTCTTTTCTGTAATAATAAATTGGCTACATAATTGGCTTTTAAGGCCCGTTGTGCTTATTTATAACAACCCCATGTACTCTTTAGTGTTTTCTTCGCATTCGGGATTTTCCCCTGGTGTTTTTCGCCATTTCATTTTTTTTAACAGCCTCTCAACAGGCTCCGGTTATTCCTTTCCTCCATGATTCCAGCATGTTTTTAGGGATAATTAGAGCAAGTTTTGGGCCATTTCCCAACACTACTTGTCATCCCAGTCACTTTTACTGTTTTCTCTCGGTTTCGGAATTTGCCCTCACTTTCTCTCGCCATTTCATTTTTTTAGCAACCTATCTGCAGACTCTATGTGTTCCTTTCTTCCTTCATTTCAAGAAGCTTTTCCGAGACATTTCAGCAAGTTTTTGCTTTATTTCCAGCCACCTCTACTCTTTTCAGGCCATTTCAGCATGGTCACCCCCTGTATGAATTTCCGGGATTTCTTCCATCGCATTTCATTTATCCCAGTCACTTTTACTGTTTTTCTCTGAGTTTCGAATTTTTCTCCCTTTCTCTCACCATTTAATTTCTTTAGCAACCTCTACAGATTCTATTTTATCCTTTCTTCCTTCATTTCAGGATGCTTTTCCAAGTCATTTCAGCAAGGTTTTGCTTTATAATTTCGGGATTTCTTCCATCGCATTTCATTTCATTACATCATATCTCCTTTCCTGCCAGGTTTCTCAGACTTTGTCCTGCCATTTCAGGATTTCATTCCCTTTCCTGAAAGGAAATCCTTCCTTTCAGGAAAGGGAATGAAATCCTGCGAATTCAATGAGCATCATTTGGGCAAGCTTTGGTGCATATTCCTGCACTTCCTGTCATCCCATGTACTTTTAGTGTTTTCTTCGGTTTCGGATTTTCCCTGGTTTTTTTCGCCATTTCGCTTTTTTTTTTTAACAGCCTCTCAACAGGCTCCGGTTATTCCTTTCCTCCGTAATTGCAGCATGTTTTTAGGGATATTTGAGCAAGTTTTGGGCCACTTGTCTGCACTACTTTTCATCCCAGTCACTTTTACTGTTTTTTCTCTCGGTTTCGAATTTGCCCTCCTTTCTCTCGCCATTTCATTTTTTTAGCAACCACTTGAAGATTCTATTTTTTATCCTTTCTTCCTTCATTTCAGGAGGCTTTTCCGAGTCATTTCAGCAAGTTTTTCCTTTATTTCCAGCCACCTCTACTCATCTCCGGCCATTTCAGCGTGGTCACCCCTTTATGAATTTCCGGATTTCTTCCATCGCATTTCATTTCATTACATCATATCTCCTTTCCTGCCAGGTTTCTCAGACTTTGTCTGCCATTTCAGGATTTCATTCCCTTTCCTGAAAGGAAATCCTTCCTTTCAGGAAAGGGAATGAAA
>JAREIS010000848.1:0-51758 GCA_030060385.1 Muscicapa striata striata
AAAAAAACCGGGAAGAGTCGTGGAGGAAACGGATTTTTATTAATTAAGGCACAAATGGAGGGGAAATGGGAATTTCCCAAATTTTCGGGAATAAGGCACGGGAAAACGGGGAACCCCCAAAATCTGGGGGACCCCGAATCTGAGAGCCCCAAAAACGGAGGGGGAAAATCCCTGAAAATTAAAGGAGAATCCGGCAAAAATTCAGGGGGAAATCCTCCAAATTTAAGGGAAATTCCTTTAAAATTTAAGGAAAATTCCTCCAAAATTTAGGGAAAATTCCTTCAAAATTTAAGGAAAATTCCTCCAAAATTTAAGGAAAATTCCTCCAAAATTTAAGGAAAATTCCTTTAAAATTTAAGGAAAATTCCTTTAAAATTTAAGGAAAATTCCTCCAAAATTTAAGGAAAAATCCTTCAAAATTTAGGGAAAATTCCTCCAAAATTTAAGGAAAATTCCTTTAAAATTTAAGGAAAATTCCTTCAAAATTTAAGGAAAATTCCTTCAAAATTTAAGGAAAATTCCCTCAAAATTTAAGGAAAATTCCTCAAAAATTTAAGGAAAATTCCTTCAAAATTTAGAGAAAAATTCCTTCAAAATTTAAGGAAAATTCCTTCAAAATTTAAGGAAAATTCCTCCAAAATTTAAGGAAAATTCCCTCAAAATTTAAGGAAAATTCCTCCAAAATTTAAGGAAAATTCCTTTAAAATTTAAGGAAAATTCCTCCAAAATTTAAGGAAAATTCCTTCAAAATTTAGAGAAAATTCCTTCAAAATTTAGAGAAAATTCCTTCAAAATTTAAGGGAAATTCCTTCAAAATTTAAGGAAAATTCCTTCAAAATTTAAGGAAAATTCCTTTAAAATTTAAGGAAAATTCCTCCAAAATTTAAGGAAAATTCCTTTAAAATTTAAGGAAAATTCCTCCAAAATTTAAGGAAAATTCCTTCAAAATTTAAGGAAAATTCCTCCAAAATTTAAGGAAAATTCCCTCAAAATTTAAGGAAAATTCCTTTAAAATTTAAGGAAAATTCCCTCAAAATTTAGGGAAAATTCCTCCAAAATTTAAGGAAAATCCCTGAAATTTGAGAGCCCCAAAATTAAGGAAAAATCCCCCTAAAAAGGGTCCCCAACAGTGAGGGAAAATCCCCCCAAAATCAAAGATCATCCCCCCCAAATCCAGCAGAATTCACCCCAAAAATTCAGATTTCACCCCAAAATTGAGGAGACCCCAAAATTAAGGCAGAAGCCCCCAAATTTTGGGGGACCACCCCCTAAAAAAAGCGATTTTGGGGGGCCCTGGGTGGGATTTTGGGGGCTCCTGGGTGGGATTTTGGGGGGATTTTTG
This sequence comes from Muscicapa striata striata, assembly GCA_030060385.1. Classification (NCBI taxonomy): domain Eukaryota; kingdom Metazoa; phylum Chordata; class Aves; order Passeriformes; family Muscicapidae; genus Muscicapa; species Muscicapa striata. The sequence goes on from JAREIS010000848.1 coordinate 1,343, forward strand.
GGGTTGGGGAGTTTTGGGGGTCCTGGGGTGGATTTGGGGTTTTTTGGGGAGTCTCAGGGTGGATTTTGGGCTCATTTTGGGGGGTTTGGAGGATTTTTGGGGTCTCAGAAGCCCAGGGGGGGTTTTGGGGTATTTTGGGGTTCTCAGGGTGGTTTTGGGGGTTTTCAGGGTGGTTTTTGGGTGTTTTTTGGGATGTTTTTGGGGTCCCTCAGAACCCCATGGTGGTTTTTGGGGTATTTTGGGGTGTTTCTGGGGTATTTTGGGGTTCTCAGGATGTTTTTTTGGGGTGTTTTTGGGCGTTTCTGGGGTCCCTCAGAACCCCAGGGGTGTTTTTGGGGTTCTCAGGGTGGTTTTTGGGGTATTTTGGGGTGTTTTTGGGGTTCTCAAGGGTATTTTGGGGCTCTCAGGGTGGTTTTTGGGGTATTTTGGGGTATTTGGGGTGTTTTTGGGGCTCTCAGGGCAGTTTTTGGGGTATTTGGGGTGTTTTGGGGGTCCCTCAGAAGCCCAGGGTGGTTTTTGGGGTTCTCAGGGCAGTTTTTGGGGTATTTTGGGGTGTTTTTGGGCTCTCAGGGTGGTTTTTGGGGTGTTTTTTGGGGTGTTTCTGGGGTCCCTCAGAACCCCAGGGTGGTTTTTGGGGTTCTCAGGGCGGTTTTTGGGGTATTTTGGGGCTCTCAGGGTGGTTTTTGGGGGTGTTTTTGGGCAGTTTCTGGGGTCCCTCAGAAGCCCAGGGTGGTTTTTGGGGCTCTCAGGGCAGTTTTGGGGGTATTTTGGGGTGTTTTTGGGGCTCTCAGGGGTATTTTGGAGCTCTCAGGGTGGTTTTTGGGGTATTTTGGGGCTCTCAGGGCGGTTTTTGGGGTGTTTCTGTCCATTTTTGGGGTCCCTCAGAAGCCCAGGGGGGTTTTTGGGGCTCTCAGGGCGGTTTTTGGGCTATTTTGGGGTGTTTTTGGGGCAGTTTTTGGGGTATTTTGGGGCTCTCAGGGCAGTTTTTGGGGTGTTTTTGGGGCTCTCAGGGCGGTTTTTGGGGTGTTTTGGGGTGTTTTTGGGGGTGTTTTTGGGGTATTTTGGGGTGTTTTTGGGGCTCTCAGGGCGATTTTTGGGGTATTTTGGGGCTCTCAGGGCGGTTTTTGGGGTATTTTGGGGTATTTTGGGGGTGTTTTTGGGGTATTTTGGGGTCCCTCAGAAGCCCAGGGGGTGTTTTTGGGGCTCTCAGGTTGGTTTTTGGGGTATTTTGGGGTGTTTTTGGGGTATTTTGGGGTCCCTCAGAAGCCCAGGGGGGTGGGCACCACCACCCCTCCCCCCTCCACCACGGCCCCCGCCAGGGCCCGAAGGTTCCGGAAGCTGCGGGAGGGGAGGGGCCGCAGGGAGGGGAGGGAGCGCTCCTGGGCCTGGGGGAGGGGCGCACAGTCAGCCTCAAATTAGCACCTAAATCAGCCTAAATTGCACCCCAAATTAGCCTAAATAGCACCCAAAATTAGCCTAAATAGCACCCAAAATTAGCCTAAATAGCACCCAAAATATCACCCTAAATTAGCCAAAATAGCACCCAGAATAGCACCCTAAATTATCCAAAATAACACCCAAAATTAGCCAAATTATCACCCAAAATTATCCAAAATAGCACCTTAAATTACCCAAAATAGCACCCAAAATTATCCAAAATAGCACCCAAAATTAGCCAAAATAACACCCAAAAGTAGCCAAATTATTACCCAAAATTATCCTAAATAGCACCCTAAATTATCCTAAATATCACCCAGAATAGCACCCTAAATTACCCTAAATAACACCCAAAATTACCCAAAATAGCACCTTAAATTATCCAAAATAACACCCAAAATTATCCTAAATAGCACCCAAAATTACCCCAAATAGCACCTTAAATTATCCTAAATAGCACCCAAAATTACCCAAAATATCACCCAAAATTATCCAAAATAGCACCCAAAATTATCCATAATAGCACCCAAAATTATCCAAAATATCACCCAAAATTACCCAAAATTCCACCTTAAATTAGCCAAAACATCACCCAAAATAGGACCAAAAAATTATCCTAAATTATCCTAAGGCACCCAAAATTACCCAAAATTACCCAAAATTCAGAGTAAAGCACCCAAAATTAACCAAAATTACCCAAAATCACCCAAAATCACCAAAAATTTCAGTCAAAATTACCCAAAAAATCCCAAAATTTCCCAAATTTTCCCAAAATTCCCCCCAAAATTCCCAAACTTCACTCAAAATTTCCCAAATTTTCCCGGATTTCCCCCCCCAAAATTCCCCAAATTTCACTCAAAATTTCCCAAATTCTCCCAAAATTCCCCCCAAATTCCCAAATTTCACTCAAATTTTCCCAAAATTTCCCAAAATTCCCCCCAAAATTCCCAAATTTCACTTAAAATCTCCCAAATTTTCCCAGTTTCCCAAATTCCCCAAATTTCACTCAAAATTTCCCAAATTCTCCCAAAATTCCCCCCAAAATTCCCCCCAAAATTCCCCCCAAAATTCCCAAACTTCACTCAAAATTTCCCAAATTTTCCCAAAATTCCCCCCAAAATTCCCAAATTTCACTCAAAATTTCCCAAATTCTCCCAAAATTCCCAAATTTCACTCAAAATTTCCCAAATTTTCCCAAAATTCCCCCAAATTCCCAAATTTCACTCAAAATTTCCCAAATTTTCCCAAAATTCCCCCCAAAATTCCCAAATTTCCCTTAAAATCTCCCAAATTTTCCCGGATTTCCCCCCCAAAATTCCCCAAATTTTCCCAAAATTCCCCAAATTTCCCCAATTCCCAGTTTTTACCTCCTGGCACCAGGTCAGGGCCAGCAGCCGCTCGTGCTGGGCCGTGGGGAGCCCCAAGCTCAGCGCCCTGGAGGCCCTGGGGGAGGGGCAGGGGGGGAGGGGGGACCCCAAAATTTGGGGAGGGGTCCCACAAACCCCCCGAAAAAACGGCGCCAAAATCGCCCCAAATCCACCCAAAATTCACCCCAAATCCACCCCAAATCCACCCCAAATTCACCCAAAATTCACCCAAAATTCACCCCAAAATTCACCCAAAATCCACCCAAAATTCACCCCAAATTCACCCCAAAATCCACCCAAAATTCACCCCAAATTCACCCCAAATTCACCCAAAATTCACCCCAAATTCACCCAAAATCCACCCAAAATCCACCCAAAATTCATCCCAAATTCACCCAAAATTCACCCAAAATCCACCCAAAATTCACCCAAAATTCACCCAAAATCCACCAAAAATTCACCCCAAATTCACCCCAAATTCACCCAAAATCCACCCAAAATCCACCCAAAATCCACCCAAAATTCACCCCAAATCCGGCCCTGGAACTCCAAACCCAGCCCCAAAATCCACCCAAAATTCATCTCCAAAAATGGCACCAAATTCCCCAAAATCCTCCAAATTTACCCCAAAATTTCACCCAACCCCCAAAATTCCCAAATCTCTCAGAATTTACCCCAAAATTCAGCCCAAAATCCCCAAAAATCCCCTTGAATTCCCCCAAATTCCCCCCCTTCAATTCCTCCCAAATTCCCTAAAAATCCCCAAATCTCCCCAAAAATCCCAAAAAATCCCCAAAAATTCCCCAAATCCCCAAAATCCCCAAAAATCCCCAAAATTCCCCAAAATTCCTTCAAAGTCCTCCCAGGGAATTCCCAAAAATCGCCCCAAAAATGCCCCAAAACCCTTTAAAATTCACCCTAAAAAACCCCCCAAAATTCCCTCAACCCCCCAAAAATCCCTTCAACCCCCCCCAGAATTTCCCAAAATTCCCAAAAATCCCCAAAAATCCCCCAAAAAATCCCCAAAATTCCCCAAAATTCCTTCCAAGTCCTCCCAGGGAATTCCCAAAAATCGCCCCAAAAATGCCCCAAAACCCTTTAAAATTCACCTAAAAAAAAACCCAAAATTCCCTCAACCCCCAAAATCCCTTCAACCCCCAGAATTTCCCAAAATTCCCAAAAATTCCCAAAATTCCCCAAAATCCCAAAAATCCCCAAAATTCCTTCAAAGTCCTCCCAGGAATTCCCAAAATCGCCCCAAAATGCCCCAAACCCCTTTAAAATTCACCCTAAAAAACCCCCAAAATTCCCTGAACCCCCAAAATCCCTTCAACCCCCAGAATTTCCCAAAATTCCCAAAATTCCCCAAAAATCCCCAAAATTCCCCAAAATTCCTTCCAAGTCCTCCCAGGGAATTCCCAAAAATCACCCCAAAAATGCCCCAAAATCCCTTAAAATTCACCTAAAACCCCCAAAATTCCCTGAACCCCCAAAATCCCTTCAACCCCCAGAATTTCCCAAAATTCCCAAAAATTCCCAAAATTCCCAAAAAATCCCCAAAAATTCCCCAAATCCCAAAAATCCCCCAAAATTCCTTCCAAGTCCTCCCAGGAAATTCCCAAAAATCGCCTAAAAAATGCCCCAAAACCCTTTAAAATTCACCCTAAAAAAACCCCAAAAATTCCTCAACCCCCAAAATCCCTTCAACTCCCCCAGAATTTCCAAAATTCCCAAAAATTCCCAAAATTCCCAAAATTTCCCAAAATTCCCAAATTTCCCAAAAATCCCCAAAATTCCTTCAAAGTCCTCCCAGGAATTCCCAAAAATCGCCCCAAAATGCCCCAAAATCCCTTAAAATTCACCCTAAAAAACCCCAAAATTTCCTGAACCCCCAAAATCCCTTCAACCCCCAGAATTTCCCAAAATTCCCAAAAATTCCCAAAATTCCCCAAAAATCCCAAAAATCCCAAAAATTCCTTCAAAGTCCTCCCAGGAAATTCCCAAAAATCGCCCAAAATGCCCCAAAATCCCTTAAAATTCACCTAAAAAACCCCAAAATTCCCTGAAGCCCCCAAAATCCCTTCAACCCCAGAATTTCCCAAAATTCCCAAAAATTCCCAAAATTCCCCAAAATCCCCCAAAAAATCCCAAAAATTCCCCAAAATTCCTTCAAAGTCTTCCCAGGGAATTCCCAAAAATCGCCCCAAAAATGCCCCAAAACCCTTTAAAATTCACCCTAAAAAAACCTCAAAATTCCCTGAACCCCCCAAAAATCCCTTCAAGCCCCCAGAATTTCCCAAAATTCCCAGAAATTCCCAAAATTCCCAAATTTCCCAAAAATCCCCAAAATTCCTTCAAAGTCCTCCCAGGGAATTCCCAAAAATCGCCCCAAAAATGCCCCAAAACCCTTTAAAATTCACCCTAAAAAAAACCCCAAAATTCCCTCAACCCCCAAAATCCCTTCAACCCCCAGAATTTCCCAAAATTCCCAAAAATCCCCCAAATCCCCAAAATTCCCCAAAATTCCTTCCAAGTCCTCCCAGGAATTCCCAAAAATCGCCTTAAAAATGCCCAAAACCCCCTTTAAAATTCACCTAAAAAACCCCCAAAAATTCCTGCCCAAAAACCCAGAATTTTCCCAAAAATTCCCAAAAATCCCCAAAATCCCCAAAACCCAAAAAATCCTCCCTGACCCCAAAATTCCTGAAAAATCCCTTCAACCCCCAGAATTTCCCAAAATTCCCAAAAATTCCCAAAATTCCCCAAAAATCCCCAAAAATCCCAAAAATTACTTCAAAGTCCTCCCAGGGAATTCCCAAAAATCGCCCCAAAAATGCCCCAAAACCCTTTAAAATTCACCCTAAAAAACCCCCCAAAATTCCCTGAACCCCCCCAAAATCCCTTCAACCCCCCCCAGAATTTCCCAAAATTCCCAAAAATTCCCAAAATTCCCCAAAAATCCCCAAAATTCCCCAAATTTACCGGGACAGGACCACGGCCATGCCGTAGATGTCGATGGCGGCGTCGGCCATGCGCTTCAGGGCGAACTGCTTCTCTTTTTTGGGGGGAAATTTGGGGCTCAGGACCCCCAAAATCCACCCTGGGACCCCCAAAATCCAACTCAGCGCCCCCAAAAACCCCCAAACCCCCCAAAATTTGGGGTAAAAACACCCAAAAACGGGAAAATTTGGGTAAAAATCCAACCTCGAAAAACAACAAAATTTTGCCCCAAAAAGCCTCAAAATTTGCCCAAAATTCTCCCCAAATCCGAGCCAAGAGCCCCAAAAATGGAACTCAGAGCCCCCCAAAACCCCCAGGGAGCCCCAAAATTTGGGATTAAAAAAAAATTGGGAAAAATTGGGTCAATTTCAGTTTTTGGGAGGCCCCAAAATTCCCAAAAATTGAACGGAAATGCCCCAAAATTCACCCGAAATTCACCCAAAATTCCAGCCAGGACCCCAAAATTGAGCTCAGGACCCCCCAAAAAACTCAAATCTGGGGAAAATCCCCCAAATTTTGAGCAGAAATGGGAAAATTTGGGTAAAATTCAGTCAGATTCCCAAAACCCCCCAAAATCCCCGAAAATCCCCCCAAAATCCCCCAAAATTTGGGATTTTTGGGATCTCCCGCCCACCCCAAATTTGGAGACCCCGAAATTTGATTGAAAATTCCTCAAAATTGGAAAAAAAAGAAACTGAAATCCATTTGAAATCCCCCAAAATGACCCAAAATTCCCCAAAATCCCCCCAAATCCCCCCAAAATCCCCCCAAAATTCCCCCAAAATCCTCCAAAATTCCCCAAAATTTGGGATTTTTGGGATCTCCCAAAATGACCCAAAATCCCCCAAATTCCCCAAAAAATCCCCACCCCAAATTTGGAGACCCCAAAATTTGATTGAAAATTCCTCAAAATTGGGAAAAAAAAGAAACTAAAATCCATTTGAAATCCCCCAAAATGACCCAAAATTCCCCAAAATCCCCCAAATTCCCCAAAAATCCCCCAAAATCCCCCAAAATTCCCCAAAATTTGGGATTTTTGGGATCTCCCCCCACCCCAAATTTGGAGACCCCAAAATTTGATTGAAAATTCCTCAAAATTGGAAAAAAAAGAAACTGAAATCCATTTGAAATCCCCCAAAATGACCCAAAATCCCCCCAAAATCCCCCAAATCCCCCCAAAATCCCCCCAAAATCCCCCCAAAATTCCCCAAAATTTGGGATTTTTGGGACCTCCCCCCCCACCCCAAATTTGATTGAAAATTGCTCAAAATTGGAAGAAAAAGAAACTGAAATCCATTTGAAATCCCCAAAATGACCCAAAATGCCCCAAAATCCCAAAATCCAGAAATATTGGGGGTGGCAGGTCCCCCCAAAACCTGGGGGGGTTTAAGCAGAAAAAAACTGAAATTTGGGGATTTACCAGTATAAACCAGTATAAACCAGTATAACCCAGTATAACCCAGTATAAACCAGTACAGACCAGTCCAAGCCAGTCCAAACCAGTATAACCCAGTCCAAACCAATCCATCCCAGCCCAAACCCGTCCAAACCAGTATAACCCAGTATAAACCAGGACAAACCAGTCCAAACCAGTATAAATCAGTCCAAACAAGTATAAACCAATATAAACCAGTCCAAACCAGTATAACCCCGTCCAAACCAGCCCAAACCAGTATAAACCAATCAAAACCAATCCAAACCAGTCCAAACCAGTATAACCCCGTCCAAACCAGTCTATCCCAGTATAACCCAGTATAAACCAGTATAACCCAGTACATCCCAGTACCTGGAAGCCCTGCAGGACCAGGAAGAGCCGCAGGATGTCCTGAAATCCATCCCAGTGCATTCCCAGTATAACCCAGTCCAAACCAGTATAACCCAGTCCAAACCAGCCTATCCCAGTATAGCCCAGTATAAACCAGTATAACCCAGTATCCCCCAGTACCTGGAAGCCCTGCAGGACCAGGAAGAGCCGCAGGATGTCCTGAAATCCATCCCAGTGCATTCCCAGTATAACCCAGTATAACCCAGTCCAAACCAGCCTATCCCAGTATATCCCAGTATAAACCAGTATAACCCAGTATCCCCCAGTACCTGGAAGCCCTGCAGGACCAGGAAGAGCCGCAGGATGTCGTTGGTTCCCTCAAAAATCCGGAAAATTCTCAAATCCCGCAGGACCCGCTCCACGCCCGGCTCCTGGGGAGCCAAAATCAGCCAAAATCACCCCAAAACCACCCAGAATCACCCCAAAATCTGCCCAAAATAATCACCCCAAAATCACCCCAAAATCACCCAGAATCACCCCAAAAATCCGCCCAAAATCAGCCCAAAATCCATCCCAAAATCAGCCCAAAATCAGCCCCAAATCACCCCAAAATCACCCCAAAATCAGCCCAAAATCACCCCAAAAATCAGCCCAAAATTACCCCAAAAATCAGCCCAAAATCAGCCCAAAATCACCCCAAAATCCCCCCAAAATCATCATCCAAAATCCCCCCAAAATCACCCCAAAATAATCACCCCAAAATCAGCCCAAAATAACCCCAAAATCACCCCAAAATCACCCCAAAAATCCCAAAATTCCACCCCAGAAATCCCAAAATTCTGACCCCAAAAATCCCAAAATTCCAACCCCAAAAATCCCAAAATTACCCCAAAAATCCCAAAATTCCGACCCCAAAAACCCCAAAATTTTGACCCCAGAAATCCCAAAATTCCCACCCCAGAAATCCCAAAATTCTGACCCCAGAAATCCCAAAATTCTGACCCCAAAAATCCCGAAATTCCACCCCAAAAACCCCAAAATTCCCACCCCAGAAATCCCAAAATTCCCACCCCAAAAATCCCAAAATTCCCACCCCAGAAATCCCAAAATTCCCACCCCAAAAATCCCAAAATTCTGACCCCAAAAATCCCAAAATTCCCACCCCAAAAATCCCAAAATTCCGACCCCAAAAACCCCAAAATTCTGACCCCAGAAATCCCAAAATTCCCACCCCAAAAATCCCAAAATTCCCACCCCAAAAATCCCAAAATTCCACCCCCAAAAATCCCAAAATTCCGACCCCAGAAATCCACCCCAGAAATCCCAAAATCCCAAAATTCACCCCAGAAATCCCAAAATTCTGACCCAAAACAAATTCCCAGAAACCCCAAAATTTCCACCCCAGAAATCCCAAAATTCCCACCCCAAAAATCCCAAAATTCCGACCCCAGAAATCCCAAAATTCCCACCCCAGAAATCCCAAAATTCCCACCCCAGAAATCCCAAAATTCTGACCCCAAAAATCCCAAAATTCCACCCCAGAAATCCCAAAATTCCCACCCCAAAAATCCCAAAATTCCCACCCCAAAAATCCCAAAATTCCCACCCCAAAAATCCCAAAATTCCCACCCCAAAATTCCCACCCCAAAAATCCCAAAATTCCCACCCCAAAAATCCCAAAATTCCCACCCCAAAATTCCCACCCCAAAAATCCCAAAATTCCCACCCCAATAATCCCAAAATTCCACCCCAGAAATCCCAAAATTCCCACCCCAAAAATCCCAAAATTCCACCCCAGAAATCCCAAAATTCCCACCCCAAAAACCCCAAAATTCTGACCCCAAAAACCCCAAAATTCTGACCCCAAAAATCCCAAAATTCCACCCCAAAAATCCCAAAATTCCACCCCAAAAATCCCAAAATTCCCACCCCAGAAATCCCAAAATTCTGACCCCAAAATCCCAAAATTCCACCCCAAAATCCAAAATTCTGACCCAAAAATCCCAAATTCTGACCCCAAAATCCCAGAATTCCCACCCCAGAAATCCCAAAATTCCCACCCCAAAATTCCCACCCCAAAAATCCCAAAATCTCTCAGGGAACCCCCCAAAAATTCAGGGAAAGCAAAAAAAAAAAAAAAAAAAAATCAGGGAAAAAGAAAATTTGGGGAAACTCAAAAATCCCCAATGAACCCCAAAAATCATCTGGGGAATCTCAAAAATACCCAAAATCCCGGGAATTTCTCCCAAAATTCGGCAAATCCCAATCCCCAAATTCCAGGACGCCCCAAAATCCCAAAAAATTCCCAAAAATTTGGGATTTGGCCCCAAAAATGGGGAAAAAAACCCAAAAATGGGGAAAAAATTCCCAGAAATTGGAAAAGAAAAAATCCCCAAAATCCCGAGAATTTTCCCCAAAATTCCATCAATTCCCAAATCCCAAAAATCCCCAAAATTTGGGAATTTACCCTAAAAATCCCTGGAAAAACCCGAAAAATTTGGGGAAAAACAACAAAAAATGGGGAAAAAAATCCCCTAAAAACGAGGAAAAAAAATTCAAAAAAATGAGGGAAAAAAAACAAAATAGAGAAAAAAATCTCCAAAATCCTGAGAATTTTCCCCAAAATTCCATCAATTCCCAAATCCCAAAAATCCCCAAAATTTGGGAATTTGCCCTAAAAATCCCTGGAAAAACCCGAAAAATTTGGGGAAAAACAACAAAAAAATGAGGAAAAAAATCCCCTAAAAATGAGGGAAAAAATTTTTAAAAAATGAGTAAAAATCCCCAAAATCCCGAGAATTTTCCCCAAAATTCCATCGATTCCCAAATCCCCAAAATCCCCCAAAATTTGGGATTTCTGCCCAAATCTCACCTTCATGAAGCCCATCCCCCCCATGAGCTGGATGCACTCGTCGGCCACGGCCCAGGCGGCCTCCTGGGATTGGGGAAAAAAACACAAATTTTGGGAAAAAACCACAAATTTTGGGAAAAAAACCCAAATTTTGGGAAAAACCCAAAAAATTTAAGTTCCAAACTCCCCCTGGAAAAGCCCCAAAATTCCCCAAAATTCCCCCAAATCCCCAAATTTTAGATGGGATCAAATTCCTGGGAAATTCACCCAAAATTCCTCCCCTGGAATTTCTTTTTTTTTTTTTTTTTTTTTACAAAAATATTTGGGAAAATCCCAAAATTTCTCCCCCCAAGCCCCCAAATTTGGGCAAAATGTTCCCAAAATTCCTCCCCTGGAATTTCTTCCTTTTCCCTCCAAAACAAAATTTGGGAATTTCCCCCAAATCCCTCAGAATTCCCAAATTTTCCCCAATTTCCCCCAAAATTCCCTTCCCAACACCCAGGAATTCCCAAGATTTGAGAAAATCCAAAAATTTCCTCCCAAAATTTTGGAATCCCTTCCCAAAATCCCTGATTTTCTGAAATCCCTCCCCAAAATTCCCCCTTCCAAAATCCCCCAGAATTCCCGGATTCCTCAGAATTCCTGGATTTCCCCAGAATTCCCAGATTCCCCCCGGAATTCCCAGATTCCCCCAGAATTCCCCCAAAATTCCCAGATTTTCCCCAAAATTCCCAGATTTTCCCCAGAATTCCTGGATTTCCCCAGAATTCCCAGATTTCCCCAGAATTCCCCCAGAATTCCCGGATTTCCCAGAATTCCCCCCAGAATTCCCAGATTTCCCCCAGAATTCCCAGTTTCCCGAATTCCCCAAAATTCCCAGATTTTCCCCAAAATTCCCAGATTTTCCCCAGAATTCCTGGATTTCCCGAATTCGGATTTCCCAGAATTCCCAGAATTCGCCCCCAGAATTCCCAGATTTCCCCCAGAATTCCCCCAGAATTCCCCCAGAATTCCCAGAATTCCCAGATTTCCCAGAATTCCCCAGAATTCCAGATTTCCCCAGAATTCCCCCAGAATTCCCCAGAATTCGAGATTTCCCAGAATTCCCAGATTTCCCCCGGAATTCCCGAATTTCCCCCAGAATTCCCCCAGAATTCCCGGATTTCCCAGAATTCCCAGTTTCCCTGAATTCCCCAAAATTCCCAGATTTTCCCAGAATTCCTGGATTTCCCGAATTCCCGAATTCCCCAGAATTCCCAGAATTCCCCCAGATTTCCCCGAATTCCCCCAGATTTCCCCCGGAATTACCCCAGAATTCCCAGATTCCCCCCGGAATTCCCAGATTTCCCCAGATTTCCCCAGAATTCCCAGATTCCCCCAGAATTCCCCCCAGAATTCCCAGATTTCCCCCGGATTTCCCCAGAATTCTCCAGAATTCCCCCCAGAATTCCCGAATTCCCCCCAGAATTCCCAGATTCCCCCCGGAATTCCCGGAATTCCTCACGGATCCGAAGATTTTGCTGATGGCCGCCTCGATCTGGAAGTCGGGTCTCCCTGTCCATGTTGGCGCTGATCATGAAGGCCATGGACTGGATTTGGGGCGGAAAATCCCAAATTTGGGACATTCCCAAAAAATTTGGGAATTTCCGCTCGGAATTCCGAGAGTTTCCCAGAAAAAATTCCCGGAATTTGGAGCGAAATCGGCCGGAATTGGATGGAATTTCAGCCAAATCCAGCCCGGAGTTTTCTCTGCTGTTGGATTTTTGGGAATTTGGGAGATTCCCAAAAAAAAAAATCTGGGAATGTCCCATAAAAATTTTGGGGGTTTTTCAGGAAGGATTCCCGAAATTTGGATCAGATCCCACCCAAAATTCTGGGAATTCTCCCGAATTCCCGCCCTCAAATCCCTCAAATTTCCCCCAAATCCATAAAAATTCCCACAAAAAAAGCTCCCCTAATTCCCCAAAAATCCCAAAATTCCCCCCAAAATTTTCCAAAATTCCCCAAAAATCCCCCAAAATTCCCTCCAAATTTTCAGGATCCCAAACTCCTAAAATCCCTCCTAAAATTCCCAAAAATTCCACAAAATCTTCCCAAATTCCCCCAAAATTCCCCCAGATTTTTCAGGATCCCTCCCAGAATTCCCAGAATTCCCGAAATTCCCAAAATTCCACAAAATCCCCACAAATCCCCCTCCTGAAATCCCCAAAAATTCCACAAAATCTTCCCAAATCCCCCCAAAATTTCCCCCCAGATTTTTCAGGATCCCCTCCCAGAATTCCCAGAATTCCCGAAATTCCCAAAATTCCACAAAATTCCCACAAATTCCCTCTCAGATCCCTAAGAATCCTCCCTAAAACTGCCCCCGAAATTCCCAAAATTTCCACAAAATCTTCCCAAATCCCCCAAAATTTCCCCCCAGATTTTTCAGGATCCCCTCCCAGAATTCCCGAAATTCCCAAAATTCCACAAAATTCCCACAAATTCCCTCTCAGATCCCTAAAAATCTCCCCTAAAACTGTCCCGAAATTCCACAAAATCTTCCCAAACGCCCCCAAAATTTCCCCCCAGATTTTTCAGATTCATCCCAGAACTCCCAGAATTCCCAAAATTCCCGAAATTCCCAAAATTCTTCAAATTCCACAAAATTCCCACAAATCCCCCTCCTGAAATCCCCAAAAATTCCACAAAATCTTCCCAAATCCCCCAAAATTTCCCCAGATTTTTCAGGATCCCCTCCCAGAATTCCCAGAATTCCAAAAATTCCACAAAATTCCCACAAATTCCCACAAATCCCCCTCCTGAAATCCCCAAAAATTCCACAAAATCTTTCCAAATCCCCCCCAGAATTCCCGCCCAGATTTTTCAGGATCCCCTCCCAGAATTCCCAGAATTCCCCAAAAATTCCCAAAATTCCACAAAATTCCCACAAATTCCCTCTCAGATCCCCCCTAAAACCTCCCCCGAAATTCCCAAAAATTCCACAAAATTCCCACAAATTCCCTCTCAGATTCCCCCTAAAACTGTCCCGAAATTCCCAAAATTTCCACAAAATCTTCCCAAATCCCCCCAGAATTCCCCCCCAAATTCTTTCAGGATCCATCTCAGAATTCCCAGAATTCCCAGAATTCCCGGAATTCCCGGAATTCCCGGAATTCCCACCTCGGTGACGTAATGCAGCAGCGCCATCCTGCCCAGCTTCTCCTGGATGGCCCCAAATTCGTGGATTTTGGCCCCAAACTGGGTTCGGTTGGCAGCGTGGGAAGCCTGGGAACAACAACCAAAAATTCCCAAAATTTTGGGGAGATCCCAAAAAAAATTTTGGGAGAGAGAAAAGGGTGGGGTGGGGGAATTTTTGGGATTTTTTTGGGGGATTTTTAAGGAATTTTGGGGGGAATTTAAGGGAATTTTAGGGAGATTAGAGAATTTCGGAGGGAATTTTGGAGGCAATTTTTAGGGAATTTTGGGGGGATTTTAAGAGAATTTTGGGGAACATTTTGAGGGAATTTTAGGGAGATTTTTAGGGAATTTTGGGGAATTTTGAAGGGAAATTTTAGGGATTTTTAAGGAATGTTTGGGAGAATTTTAGGGAATTTTAAGGGGATTTTTAGGGAATTTGGGAGGGAATTTTGGGGGATTTTTAGGGAATTTTGGGGGATTTTTAAGGAATGTTTGGGTGAATTTTAGGGAATTTTAGGGGGATTTTTAGAGAATTTTGGAGGAATTTTGGGGATTTTTAGGAATTTTGGGAAGATCTTTAGAGAATTTTGGGGATTTAGGGGATTTTAGGGATTTTTAAGGAATTTTTGGGGAAATTTTAGGGGGATTTTTAGAGAATTTTGGGGAACATTTTGAGGGAATTTGGGTCAATCTTTAGGGAATTTTAAGGAGATTTTGAGGGAATTTTAGGGAGATTTTTAGGGAATTTTGGGGAATTTTAAGGGGAATTTTTAGGGATTTTTAAGGAATTTTTTGGGGATTTTTAGAGAATTTTGGGGGATTTTAAGGGGATTTTTAGGGATTTTTAAGGAATTTTTGGGGAAATTTTAGAGGGAATTTTTAGAGAATTTTGGGGAACATTTTGAGGGAATTTTAAGGGGAATTTTAGGGAATTTTAAGGAGATTTTGAGGGAATTTTAGGGAGATTTTTAGGGAGATTTTTAGGGAATTTTGGGGGATTTTAAGGGGATTTTTAGGGATTTTTAAGGAATTTTTGGGGAAATTTTAGGGAATTTTAGGGGGATTTTTAGAGAATTTTGGAGGGAATTTTGGGGAACATTTTTAGGGAATTTGGGTGAATTTTTAGGGAGTTTTAGGGAGATTTTTTTGGACATTTTGGGGAATTTTTAGGGGAATTTTAAGGGGAATTTTTAGGGAATTTGGGGGAACATTTTTAGTGAATTTTGGGGGATTTTAAGGGGATTTTTAGGGAATTTTGGGGGGATTTTTAGAGAATTTTGGGGAACATTTTTAGGGAATTTGTGTGATTTTTTAGGGCGTTTTAGGGAGATTTTTAGGGAATTTTGGAGAATTTTGAGGGAAATTTTTAGGGATTTTTAAGGAATTTTGGGGGGAATTTTAGGGGGATTTTTAGAGGATTTTGGAGGGAATTTTGGGAAATTTTTAGGGAATTTTGGGGAACATTTTTAGGGAATTTTAGGGAGATTTTTAGCGAATTTTCAGGGAATTTTTGGGTTTTTTTTCCCCAAACTTTCCCCGATTTTCTCGGGGTTTTTTGCTGTGCCCAGGATTTGGGGAGGGGAATTTTTTGGGAATGTTGGGAATTTTTGGGAATGCTCACCGCCATGGCCAGCAGCCCCCTCATGGTGCCAGCCATGGCAGGAATTTGGGAATTTTTCTGAATTTTTCTTTTTTTTCCCCAAACTTTCCCCGATTTTCTCGGGGTTTTTTGCTGTGCCCAGGATCTGGGGAGGGGAATTTTTTGGGAATATTTGGGAATTTTTAGGGAATTTTGGGTAACATTTTTAGGGAATTTAAGGGAGATTTTTGGCGAATTTTCAGGGAATTTTTGGGGTTTTTCCCCCCAAACTTCACCCGATTTTCTCGGGGTTTTTTGCTGCGCCCAGGATTTGGGGAGGGGAATTTTTTGGGAATGTTGGGAATTTTTGGGAATGCTCACCGCCGTGGCCAGCAGCCCCCTCATGGTGCCAGCCATGGCCGCGGCCATGCCGAACCTGCCGTTGTTCAGGATGTTCATGGCCACCTTGAACCCCTCCCCGGGCACCCCCAAAATATTTTGGGAGGGGACCCGGACGGAGTCGAAATAAACCGAGGTGGTGTTGGAGGCTTTGATCCCCAACTTCTTCTCAGGGCCCCGCTGAGGTTTTGGGGTGAAAAAGGAAAAAAAGGGAAAAAAATGAAAGGAAAAAAAAAAAATAGAAAAAAAAAAAAAGAAAAAAAGAAAAAAAAGAGTAAAAAAATGAACGCTGGGATTTTCTCTTTGCTCTCCCCCAGAATTCCCAAATTACTCCCCAAATTAATTCTCAAATTAATCTCCAAATTAATTCCCAAAATTCCCAAATTTCCCAGAATTCCCAGATTTCCCAAATTCCCAGTATTCCCAGAATTCCCAAATTTCCCAGAATTCCCAAATTCCCAGGAATTTCCCACTCACTTTGTGACTCCCCCCGCAAAGCCCCTCTCCACAATGAACGCTGGGATTTTCTCTTTGCTCTCCCCCAGAATTCCCAAATTTCCCAAATTCCCAGAATTCCCAAATTTCCCAGAATTCCCAGATTTCCCCAATTCCCAGAATTCCCAAATTTCCCAGAATTCCCAAATTCCCAATTTCCCAGAATTCCCAAATTCCCAGGAATTTCCCACTCACTTTGTGACCCTCCCCCAAACCCCCTCTCCATGATGAACGCTGGGATTTTCTCTTTGCTCTCCCCCAGAATTCCCAAATTATATTCCCAGAATTCCCAATTTCCCAGAATTCCCAAATTCCCAATTTCCCAGAATTCCCAAAATTCCCAAATTCCCAGGAATTCCCCCTCACCTGGTGACCCCCCCAAACCCCCTCTCCACGATGAATGCTGTGATCTTCTCTTTGCTCTCCCCCAGAATTCCCAAATTAATCTTCAAATTAATCCCCAAATTAATTCCCAAAATCCCCAAATTCCCAGAATTCCCAAAATTCCCAATTTCCCAAATTAATCCCCAGAATTCCTAAATCCCTGGAATTTCCCACTCACTTTGTGACCCTCCCCCAAAGCCCCTCTCCACGATGAACGCTGGGATTTTCTCTTTGCTCTCCCCCAGAATCCCCAAATTAATTCCCAAATTCCTGGATCCCTCAGAATTCCCAAAATTCCCAATTTCCCCAATTCCCAGAATTCCCAAAATTCCCAAATTCCTGGAATTCTGCCCCGCTCACATTGTGACCCTCCCCCAAAGCCTCTCTCCACGATGAACGCTGGGATTTTCTCTTTGCTCTCCCCCAGAATTCCCAAATTAATTCCCAAATTAATCCCCAAATTAATTCCCAAATTAATCCCCAAATTTCCCAGAATTCCCAGAATTCCCAAAATCCCCAAATTCCCAGAATTCCCAATTTCCCAAATTCCCAAATTCCTGGAATTCTGCCCCACTCACATTGTGACCCTCCCCCAAAGCCCCTCTCCACGATGAACGCTGGGATTTTCTCTTTGCTCTCCCACAGAATTCCCAAATTAATTCCCAAAATTAATTCCCAATTTTCCCAAAATTCCCAAATTTCCCAGAATTCCCAAATCCCAGGAATTCCCCCTCACCTGGTGACCCCCCCAAAGCCCCTCTCCACGATGAAGGCTGTGATCTTCTCTTTGCTCTCCCCCAGAATTCCCAAATTAATTCCCAAATTAATTCCCAAATTAATCCCCAAAATTCCCAAATTTCCCAGAATTCCCAAAATCCCAGAATTCCCAGAATTCCCAATTTCCCAAATTCCCAGAATTCCCAAATTCCTGGAATTCTGCCCCACTCACATTGTGACCCTCCCCCAAAGCCTCTCTCCACGATGAACGCTGGGATTTTCTCTTTGCTCTCCCCCAGAATTCCCAAATTAATTCCCAAAATTAATTCAAAAATTTCCCAGAATTCCCAAAATTCCCAAATCCCAGGAATTGCCCCTCACCTGGTGACCCCCCCAAAGCCCCTCTCCACGATGAATGCTGTGATCTTCTCTTTGCTCTCCCCGGTCCTCTCGTCCTTCAGGGGAGTTTTGGCAAAAACCGTGAACAGCTCGGCCAGGCCCCCGTTACTGTGGGGAAAAATGGGAATTTGGGAATGAAAAATGGGAATTTGGGAATAAAAATATCAAAATTTGAGGAGAAAAAATGGGAATTTGGGAAGGAAAAATGGGAATTTGGGGGGGAAAAATGGGAATTTGGGAATGAAAAACGTGAATTTGGGAAACAGCGTGAACAGCTCGGCCAGGCCCCCGTTACTGGGGAGAGAGGGAAAAATGGGAATTTGGGAATGAAAAATGGGAATTTGGGAATGAAAAATGGGAATTTGGGAAGGAAAAATGGGAATTTGGGGAGGAAAAATGGGAATTTGGGAAAAACCGTGAACAGCTCGGCCAGGCCCCCGTTACTGGGGAGAGAAAAGTGGGAATTTGGGAATGAGAAATGGGAATTTGGGAATGAAAAATGGGAATTTGGGAATGAAAAATGGGAATTTGGGGAGGAAAAATGGGAATTTGGGAATAAAAAATGGGAATTTGGGGAGAGAGAGAAAAATGGGAATTTGGGAATGAAAAATGGGAATTTGGGGAGGAAAAATGGGAATTTGGGGAGGAAAAATGGGAATTTGGGGGGGAAAAATGGGAATTTGGGGGAAAAAATGGGAATTTGGGGGGAAAAAATGGGAATTTGGGGAGGAAAAATGGGAATTTGGGAAACAGTGTGAACAGCTCGGCCAGGCCCCCGTTACTGTGGAGAGAAAAATGGGAATGAAAAATGGGAATCTGGGAATGAAAAATGGGAATTTGGGGAGGAAAAATGGGAATTTGGGAATAAAAAATGGGAATTTGGGGGGGAAAAATGGAAATTTGGGAAACAGCGTGAACAGCTCGGCCAGGCCCCCGTTACTGGGGAGAGAAAAATGGGAATTTGGGAATGAAAAATGGGAATTTGGGGAGAAAAAAATGGGAATTTGGGGAGAAAAATGGGAATTTGGGGAGGAAAAATGGGAATCTGGGGAGGAAAAATGGGAATTTGGGAAGGAAAAATGGGAATTTGGGGAGGAAAAATGGGAATTTGGGAAGGAAAAATGGGAATTTGGGAATAAAAAATGGGAATTTGGGAATGAAAAATCAAAATTTGGGGAGAAAAAATGGGAATTTGGCAAAAACCGTGAACAGCTCGGCCAGGCCCCCGTTACTGGGGAGAGAAAAATGGGAATTTGGGAATAAACAATGGGAATTTGGGGAGGAAAAATGGGAATTTGGGAATGAAAAATGGGAATTTGGGGAGGAAAAATGGGAATTTGGGGAGGAAAAATGGGAATTTGGGAAAAAATCAGGGGTTTGGGAAACACTGGGAACAAAAAATCCCAAAATTCCATGAAAAACCTCCCAAAAAATCCCCATTATTCCAACCAAAAAAATCCTAAAATTCAAATTTTTCCCATTAAAACACCCCCAAAATTCGGGATTTTCACCCCAAACCCCCACATTTTGGGATCCCAGGATTAGAACCCCCAAAAAATCCCAAAATTCCATGAAAAACTTCCCAAAAAATCCCCATTTTTCCACCAAAAAAACCCCAAAAATTCAAATTTTTCCCACCGAAACCCGCCCAAAGCTGGGGATTTTTTTGCCCCACCCCCAAATTCGGGGCTGCTGTGCCCAGAGTCGCTCCCAGAATTCCCAGAATTCCCGGAATTCCTGGAATTCCCGACCTGATCCAGGTTTTCTCCCCGTCCAGGGTCCAGAACTGGCCGCAGGGACTGGGCGTGGCCCGGGTGCGAATGGAGGCGGCGTCGGAGCCGCTGCCCGGCTCCGTCAGGCAGAACGCGGCCACCCACTCCCCTAAAAGCGGGAATTTTGGGAATTTTGGGAATTTGGGAATGGCCACAAACCCCCAGGGGGTCACTGGGATTGGCACAGACCCGAAATTCCCAAAAAATCCCGTTGGAAATGAGCCAAAAATGAGAAAATTCCACCCAGAAATGACCCGAAAAATGAGAAAATCCCACCCAGAAATGACCCAAAAGTGAGAAAATTCCACCCAGAAAGTGCCAAATCCACCCCGGGTTTTGCAGGCACTGCCCTGAAATTTGGGAATTTTGGGAATTTTGGGAATTTGGGAATGGCCAGAAACTCCCAGGGGGTCACTGGGATTGGCACAGACCCGAAATTGCCAAAAAATCCCGTTGGAAATGAGCCAAAAATGAGAAAATTCCCCCCAGAAATGACCCAAAAGTGAGAAAATTGCCCCCAGAAAGTCCCAAATCCACCCCGGGTTTTCCAGGCACTGCCCTGAAAATTGGGAATTTTGGGAATTTTGGAATTTTGGGAATGGCCAGGGGGTCACTGGCATTGGCAGAGATCCCAAATTCGTTGGAAATGAGCCACTGGGATTTGTGAAATGATCCCAAAAATTTCAAGAAAAATCCACCCAGAAATGACCCGAAAAATGAGAAAATCCCACCCAGAAATGACCCAAAAATGAGAAAATTCCACCCAGAAAGTGCCAAATCCACCCCGGGTTTTGCAGGCACTGCCCTGAAATTTGGGAATTTTGGGGAATTTTGGGAATTTTGGGAATTTTGGGAATTTGGGAATTTGGGAATGGCTAGAAACTCCCAGGGGGTCACTGGGATTGGCACAGACCCGAAATTCCCAAAAAATCCCGTTGGAAATGAGCCAAAAATGAGAAAATTCCCCCCAGAAAGTGCCAAATCCACCCCGGGTTTTCCAGGCACTTCCCCTGAAATTTGGGAATTTTGGGAATTTGGGAATTTTGGGAATTTGGGAATTTGGGAATGGCCAGAAACTCCCAGGGGGTCACTGGGATTGGCAGAGACCCGAAATTCCCAAAAAATCCTGTTGGAAATGAGCCAAAAATGAGAAAATTCCACCCAGAAATGACCGAAAAATGAGAAAATTCCACCCAGAAAGTCCCAAATCCACCCCAGGTTTTCCAGGCACTGCCCTGAAAATTGGGAATTTTGGGGAATTTTGGGAATGGCCAGAAACCCCCAGGGGGTCACTGGGATTGGCAGAGATCCCAAATTCCCAAAAAAAAAAATTCCCAAAATTCTCGTTGGAAATGAGCCAAAAATGAGAAAATTCCACCCAGAAAGACCCAAATCCACCCCAGGTTTTCCAGGCACTGCCCCGAAATTTGGGAATTTTGGGAATTTTGGGAATTTGGGAATGGCCACAAACCCCCAGGGGGTCACTGGGATTGGCACAGACCCGAAATTCCCAAAAAATCCCGTTGGAAATGAGGCAAAAATGAGAAAATTCCCCCCAGAAATGACCCGAAAAATGAGAAAATTCCACCCAGAAAGTGCCAAATCCACCCCGGGTTTTGCAGGCACTGCCCTGAAATTTGGGAATTTTGGGAATTTTGGGAATTTGGGAATGGCCAGAAACCCACAGGGGGTCACTGGGATTGGCAGAGATCCCAAATTCCCAAAAAATCCCGTTGGAAATGAGCCAAAAATGAGAAAATTCCACCCAGAAATGACCCAAAAAATGAGAAAATTCCACCCAGAAAGTGCCAAATCCACCCCGGGTTTTCCAGGCACTGCCCTGAAAATTGGGAATTTTGGGAATTTTGGGAATTTGGGAATGGCCACAAACCCCCAGGGGGTCACTGGGATTGGCACAGACCCGAAATTCCCAAAAAATCCCGTTGGAAATGAGCCAAAAATGAGAAAATTCCACCCAGAAAGTGCCAAATCCACCCCGGGTTTTCCAGGCACTGCCCTGAAAATTGGGAATTTTGAGGAATTTTGGGGATATTTTGGAAAAGTTTTAGATGAATTTCTGGGAATATTTGGGTGAATATTTTGGGAATATTTGGGTGAATTTTTGGAGATATTTTGGGGATGTTTGGGTGGATTTTTGGGAACATTTGGGTGAATTTTTGGGAATATTTCGGTGAATTTTTGGGAATATTTTGGGGATATTTGGGTGAATTTTTGGGAATATTTGGGTGAATTTTTGGGAATATTTCGGGGATATTTGGGTGAATTTTTGGGAACATTTGGGTGAATTTTTGGGAATATTTGGGTGAATTTTTGGGAATATTTTGGGGATATTTGGGTGAATTTTTGGGAACATTTGGGTGAATTTTTGGGAATATTTGGGTGAATTTTTGGGAATATTTTGGGGATGTTTTGGGGATATTTGGGTGAATTTTTGGGAATATTTGGGTGAATTTTTGGGGATATTTGGGTGAATTTTTGGGAATATTTTGGGGATATTTGGGTGAATTTGTGGGAATATTTTGGGGATATTTGGGTGAATTTGTGGGAATATTTTGGGAATATTTGGGTGAATATTTTGGGGATATTTGGGTGGATTTTTGGGGATATTATGGGATGTTCAGGGCTGTCTCTCACCTGTGGCCAGCCTGGGCAGGTACTTCTGCTGCTGGGGGGGTTGGATGTTTTGGGGGATATTTTGGGTGAATTTTTGGGAATATTTTGGGTGAATATTTTGGGAATATTTGGGTGAATTTTTGGGGATATTTGGGTGAATTTTTGGGGATATTTGGGTGAATTTTTGGGGATATTTTGGGGATATTTGGGTGAATTTTTGGGGATATTTGGGTGAATTTTTGGGGATATTTGGGTGAATTTTTGGGAATATTTTGGGGATATTTGGATGAATTTTTGGGAATATTTTGGGAATATTTGAGTGAATATTTTGGGGATACTGGGGTGAATTTTTGGGAATATTATGGGCTGTTCAGGGCTGTCTCTCACCTGTGGCCAGCCTGGGCAGGTACTTCTCCTTCTGGGCAGGGCTCCCATAGAGCAGCAGCCCCTTGAAGCCGATGGACTGATGGGCCCCCAGCGTGATCCCCACGCCCAGGTCGTGCTGGCCCACGATCTGCACCAGCCGCGCGTACTGGGGAAACTGGGAGTCACTGGGAGGGACTGGGGGCACTGGGGGCACTGGGACAGACTGGGGGGCACTGGGACAGACTGGGGAGGCACTGGGAGGGGATTTGGGGGATCCGGGGGTCTCAGGTCGTGCTGGCCCACGATCTGCACCAGCCGCGCGTACTGGGACAGACTGGGGTTACTGGGAGGGACTGGGACAGACTGGGGGGCACTGGGAGGGACTGGGGGGGCACTGGGAGGGGATTTGGGGGGGTCTCAGGTCGTGCTGGCCCATGATCTGCACCAGCCGCGCGTACTGGGGAAACTGGAGGTCACTGGGACAGACTGGGGGGCACTGGGAGGGACTGGGGGGGCACTGGGACAGATTGGGGGGGCACTGGGACAGACTGGGGGACTGGGAGTTACTGGGAGGGACTGGGAGGGACTGGGGGCACTGGGAAGGGACTGGGGGCACTGGGAAGGGATTGGGGGCACTGGGACAGACAGGGGGGGCACTGGGAGGGCACTGGGAGGGACTGGGGGGGCACTGGGAGGGACTGGGGGACTCTGGGGGGCACTGGGGGGCACTGGGAGGGACTGGGAGGGACTGGGAGGGCACTGGGAGGGCACTGGGAGGGCACTGGGAGGGCACTGGGAGGGCACTGGGACAGACTGGGGGGGCACTGGGAAGGGATTTGGGAGGGGATCTGGGGGGGGTCTCAGGTTGTGCTGGCCCATGATCTGCACCAGCTGCGTGTACTGGGGAAACTGGGGGTTACTGGGAACCCCACAGTGTGGAAACTGGGGGGTCCCAGGGGGATTTGGGGAGGTTTGGGGGGGACTGGGAGTCACTGGGAGTCACTGGGAGTTACTGGGAGGAGTTCTGGGGGGTCCTGAGGGAGTTTGGGGTGATTTTGGGGAGTATTTGGGGTGAATTTGAGAAGGTCTGGGGTGAATTTGTGAGAATTTGAGGGATTTTGGACAGAACTGGGAGTTACTGGGAGCCACTGGGGGGGCACTGGGAGGGACTGGGAGTCACTGGGAGGCACTGGGAGGGACTGGGAGTTACTGGGAGGAGTTTTGGGGGGTCCTGAGGGAATTTTGGGTGATTTTGGGGAGTATTTAGGGTGAATTTGAGAAGGTTTGGGGGGAATTTGTGAGAATTTGAGGGATTTTGGCCAGAACTGGGAGTCACTGGGAGCCACTGGGAGTTACTGGGGGGGCACTGGGAGGGACTGGGAGTCACTGGGGGGCACTGGGAGGGACTGGGAGTTACTGGGAGGAGTTCTGGGGGGTCCTGAGGGAGTTTTGGGTGATTTTGGGGTGAATTTGAGAAGGTTTGGGGTGAATTTGTGAGAATTTGAGGGATTTTGAACAGAACCGGGAGTTACTGGGAGTCACTGGGAGTTACTGGGGGCACTGGGAGGAACTGGGAGTCACTGGGGGCACTGGGAGTTACTGGGAGGAGTTTTGGGGGGTCCTGAGGGAGTTTGGGGTGACTTTGGGGAGTATTTGGGGTGAATTTGAGAAGGTTTGGGGTGAATTTGTGAGAATTTGAGGGATTTTGAACAGAACCGGGAGTTACTGGGAGCCACAGGGGGGGAACTGGGAGGGACTGGGAGTCACTGGGGGGCACTGGGAGGGACTGGGAGGAGCTTTGGGAGATCCTGGGGGAGTTTGGGGTGATTCTGGGGAGAATTTGGGGTGAATTTGAGAAGGTTTGGGATGAATTTGTGAGAATTTGAGGGATTTTGAACAGAACTAGGAGTTACTGGGAGCCACAGGGGGGGCACTGGGAGGGACTGGGAGTCACTGGGGGCACTGGGAGGGACTGGGAGGAGCTTTGGGAGATCCTGGGGGAGTTTGGGGTGATTCTGGGGAGAATTTGGGGTGAATTTGAGAAGGTTTGGGGTGAATTTGTGAGAATTTGAGGGATTTTGGCCAGAACCGGGAGTTACTGGGGGCACTGGGAGGGACTGGGAGTCACTGGGAGGGGATTTTGGGGGCTCCCCAAAATCGGGGGGGGCCTCACCTGGGTGTTGTTGAGCCCCAGCCCCCCAAACTCGGGGGGCACCTGCAGCCCAAAGGCCCCCAGCTCCTTTAACCCTTTCATGGTCTCGTCCTCCACCTTCTCCAGGGCGTCGTTCTTGGCAGGGTCGTTCACTTCCTGCCCAAAATTTGGGAATTCTGGGAATTCTGGGAATTCTGGGAATTCTGGGAGAAGCCCTGGAATGGCAGAGGGTGTCCCTGGAAGAGGGGGGGGAGGGTGGAATTGGGGGAAATTTGGGGATTTTTCACCTCGAAGAAGCGGCTCATGGGAGCCACGAGCTCCTGCAGGGTTTGTTCTTGTTCCTCTGTCAGGACTGGGGGGAAGGAGAGAATAAAGGAAAAATTATCCCAAAATTATCCCAAAATTGTCCTGAAATTATCCTGAAATAATCCCAAAATTGTCCTGAAATTATCCTGAAGTAATCCCAAAATTCTCCTGAAATTATCCTGAAATAATCTCAAAATTGTCCTGAAATTATCCCAAAATTATTCTGAAATTGACCCCACATCATCACAAAATTATCCCAAAATTATCCCAAAATTGTTCTGAAATTATCCTGAAATAATCCCAAAATTCTCCTGAAATTATCCTGAAATAATCTCAAAATTGTCCTGAAATTATCCCAGAATTATTCTGAAATTGTCCCCACATCATCACAAAATTATCACAAAATTATCACAAAATTATCCTGAAATAATCCCAAAATTCTCCTGAAATTATCCTGAAATAATCCCAAAATTGTCCTGAAATTATCCTGAAATAATCTCAAAATTATCCCACAATTATCTCACAATTATTCTGAAATTGTCCCCACATCATCACAAAATTATCACAAAATTATCCCAAAATTATCCTGAAATAATCCCAAAATTCTCCTGAAATTATCCTGAAATAATCCCAAAATTCTCCTGAAATTATCCTGAAATAATCCCAAAATTGTCCTGAAATTATCCCAAAATTATTCTGAAATTGTCCCCACATCATCACAAAATTATCCCAAAATTATCCCAAAATTGTTCTGAAATTATCCTGAAATAATCCCAAAATTCTCCTGAAATTATCCTGAAATAATCCCGAAATTATCCTGAAATTATCCTGAAATAATCCCAAAATTGTCCTGGAATAATCCCAAAATTCTCCTGAAATTGACCCCAAATCATCCCAAAATTGCTCTGAAAATATCCCAAAATTGTCCTGAAATTCTCCTGAAATAATCCAAAAATTCTTCTGAAATTGTCCCCAAATCATCCCAAAATTCTCCTGTAATTATTCCAAAATAATCCCAAAATTGTCCTGAAATTATCCCAAAATTATCCCAAAATTATCCCAAAATTCTCCTGAAATTATCCCAATATTGTCCTGAAATTATCCCAAAATTATCCCAAAACTGTCCTGAAATTTTTCCCAAATTACATCCAAATCATCCTCAAATTTCCACCCAAATTACCCCAAAATTATGCTAAAATTATCCCAAATTCTCCCCAAAATTAACCCAAAACCACCTCAAAAATCTCCCCTCAATTCCACCAAAAATCTCCCCAAAATTCCACCCCAATTACCCTAAAATTCCATGCAAAATTCCCACAAAATACCCCCAAATTTATCCCAAATTCTCCCAAAATTATCCCCCAAACTGCTCCAAAATCCCCCCAAAATTTCCTCCAGACTTTTCCCAAACAATTCCCAAAATCCTCCCTAAATTTTCTCTCAAATCCCCCCAAAATCACCTTAAAATTCCCTTCAATCTCCTCTAAACCTCCTCAGATTTTATCCCAAATTCCCCAAAAATTCACCCAAAAATTCCCCAAAATTGCCCCAAAATTCCCACAAAATCCTCCCTAAATTTTCTCTAAAACTCCCCCAAAATTCCCTTCAATCTCCTCTAAATTTCCTCAGATTTCACCCAAAAAATCCCCCAAAATTCCCCCAAATCTTCTCCAAAACTCCCCCAAAACTCCTTTAAATCTTCTCAAAATTTCCCCAGATTTTACTTTCAATTTCCCCCAACTTGCCCCAAAATTTCTCCAAAATTCCCCAAAATCCCCTCGAAATTTTGCCAGATTTTCCTCCAGATACCCCCAAAACTCCCCTAAATTTTCTCCAAAATTCCCCCAAAATTCCACTAAACATTTTTGAAATTTCCTCAGATTTTACCCCAAATTCACCCAAATTTTCCCCAAATTGCCCCAAAATTCCCACAAAATCCTCCCTAAACTTTCTCTAAAACTCCCCCAAAACTCCCCCAAAATTCCCTTCAATCTCCTCTAAATTTCCTCAGATTTTACCAAAAAAATTCCCCAAAATTCCCCCAAATTTTCTCCAAAACTCCTTTAAATCTTCTCAAATTTTCCCCAGATTTTACTTTCAATTTCCCTCAACTTGCCCCAAAATTTCTCCAAAATTCCCCAAAATCCCCTCAAAATTTTGCCAAATTTTCCTCCAGATACCCCCAAAACTCCCCTAAATTTTCTCCAAAATTCCCCCCAAAATTCCCCCCAAAATTCCCCCAAAATTCCCTCCAAAATTCCCCTAAACCTTTTTGAAATTTTCCCAGATTTTCCCCCAAATTCCCCCCAAATTCCCCCCAGATTTTGGGGTGCCCTGACCTGAGGGGTAGGGGAACACCTGCTCCGTGTTGAGGCGCCCCAAAAACATCCCCACAGCGAAGGATTTGGATTCCTGGGGGGGAAAAAAAGATTTTAGGGGCACCCCAAAAACCCCAAATCCCTCCAGGATCCCCCAAGCTCCCCCTGAGAACCCCAAAATTCCTCTGGGAAGCCCCAAAATCCCCCCAGGACCCCCCCCAAAATCCCCCTCAGGACCCCCCAAAAATTCTTCTGTACCCCAAAATCCCCCCAGAATTCCCCAAAACCTCTCTTGGAACCCCAAATTCTGCCCAGAACCCCCAAAATCCCCTGCAAGACCCCCAAAAAATTCTTCTGTACCCCAAAATCCCCCCAGGATTCCCCAAAACCCCTCTTGGAACCCCAAAATTCTGCCCAGAACCCCAAAATCCCCCAGAACCCCAAAATCCCCTCAGGACCCCCAAAATCTGCTCAGGACCCCCATATCCCTCCAGGATCCCCCAAAATTCCTCCCAGAACCCCCAAAATCCTCTCCAGAAGCCCCCCAAAATTTTTTCTGTACCCCAAAATCCCTCCAGGACCCCCCAAAATCCCCCCACTCACCTCGAGGCTGCTCTGGGCTTTTGGGGGGGCTGCTGTGGCCGTGGAAGTTTTGGGGAGCACAGCCTGGTGACAGGGGGGAGGACCCCAAAAAATCATCAGAGACCCCCAAAATCATCCCCAAAATCTTCTCAGGACCCCCAAACTTCTCCAGGAACACCAAAATCCCCCAGGATCCCCCAAAATCCCCTCCAGGACCCCCCAAAAAACCTCCTGGACCCCAAAATCTCACAGAGCTCCCCCAAATTCCCCCCAAAACCCTCCCAGAAGCCTCTCAGGACCCCCCAAATCGCCCCCAAACCCATTCAGAAACCCCAAAATGCCCCCAGGACCCCCCAAATCCCATTCGGGAACCCCCAAATCCTTCCGGGAACCCCCCAAAGAGCCCCAAAATCTCATCCCGGAGCCCCCAAATCCCCCCCAGGACACACAAACAGCCCCAAACCCCTTCAGGGTTCCCCAAAATTCCCCCAAACTCCCCCAATTCCTCCCCAGATCCCCTCAAGACACCCCCAAATATCCCCAAACCCCCCCCAACCCCCCGCCCTTGACCTTTCCCCCAATTTCCACCGCCCGACCTTTGTCCCAGTTCTGACGTCACGCACGTGAGGGGGGGGCGGGGCTCTGGGCTCGGTTTGGGATCAATTTTAAGGATTCGGGAAGGATTTGGGAAGGATTTGGGGAGATTTGTGGGGATTTTGGGGTTCCTACCTGCGCCTCGTGCCTGCTCTGCAGCCG
The DNA here is from genome assembly GCA_030060385.1 of Muscicapa striata striata. Lineage (NCBI taxonomy): Eukaryota > Metazoa > Chordata > Aves > Passeriformes > Muscicapidae > Muscicapa > Muscicapa striata. The sequence goes on from JAREIS010000848.1 coordinate 29,802, forward strand.
GGACCCCCCAAATCTGGGAATTGAGAAGGGAAGGGGTTAAAAAGGACACCCCAAAAAACCTCTGGGACACCCCAAAAAAACTCTGGGACCCCCCCTCCAAATTCCCATCCCTCTCCTCCCCAAATTCTAGCGGCTCCTCAGAATCCCCACAAGATTTGGGATCCCCCCCAAAATCCCAGAACCCCCCCAAAAAACTCCGGGATTCCCCAAACTCCTCAGTCCGGGACCCTCCAAACCCCAAAAACCCCGGGATCCCCAAACTTCCAGAACCTTCCAGAACCCCCCTAACCCAAATCCCTGGAACCCCCCAAAAATCCAAGAACCCCCCAAAAATCCCAAAAACCCCCCCAAAAATCCCAATCCCGCAACCCGCAAAACCCCCTCAAAAACAAAAAAGTCCCAGCACCCCCCCAAGCCTCAGGACCCCCCAACTTCCAGAACCTTCCAAGACGCCCCCAAACCCCCAATTTTGGTGTTTCTCACCCGGGCGGGACCCGCCGCAGCAGCCGCAGCCCCGCTCCCAGCCCCAGCCCGGCCATGTCGCCGCTGTCGCTGTCCCTGTCGCTGTCGGCGCTGTCGCGATAAATCCGGGGGTGTCCCCGGGGTGTCCCCAAGCCCCTCCCCCCTTTCCCTCACACAAGGTCACGGCCGTGGGCGTGGCCTCGGCGCGCGGGGCACGCTGGGAATCGTAGTGAACCCGCCCATTTCCTTATGCTAATTGATGCTAATGAGGCCAGGCTATATTTAGCCCGCGGTTGTTGCCATGGTGATGGTTGATGTGGGCGCGGCTTGGCGTGAGGGGCGGGGCCTGAAAGCTTGGACGCGCTATTAAAGCCGTTTAAACAGAGATAAGTCTTATTATTTTTAAAGTTTAATTTTAATGAACCCTTTCTCTAAATCAAAGTTTGGTATTTAGAGATTAAAATTCAAAGAGAACGCTATTTTTTAAAATTGCTTTTAAGGTTTCTTTTTAAGGGACACCCCCCCCCGGAACTAATGAGTGATCTTTAGACACTTTAATTTAAAAACAAGCCTATTTTCCTCACCGTTTTCAGTATTTAAGACAAAACCCTCTTAAACGAAGAGGTGATGCTAAAGATTTAAATATGAAAAGAAACTTCGTTTTTTTTGCTGTCTTCAGTTTAGTTTTAAGGGAATCCCTCCCCCCAAATTAATGGATAACTTTTAGGGTCTTCAGCTTAAATAAAACCAGGGGTTTATTACAATGTCCCCACCCTTTTCTTGCCCCACATTTCCCACCTTTCACCCTCACATTTTTGTCACTCCCCCTCATACTTCCCTCTATTCTCCCCATTGCATTTCTGCCACCTTTTCTCCTCACATTTTCTGCCCTTTTTTCCCTCACAATTCCCGTAATTCTCCCTTCACGTTCTCCACTCCTCTCACTTATCATTTTCTCCTCACATTTCCTAATTTTCCTGCTCTTTTCCCCGTCACATTTCCAGCACTTTTCGCCCTCATGTTTCCCATCCTTTTCCCCCACGTTTGCCACTCACATTTCCCCCTCACATTTCTCACTTTTCCCCCGTATCTTACCTGCCATTTCCCCCTCGTGCTTCTGCGCCTTGTCCCCTCACATTTCCTCTTAATCCCCACATTTCCCACCCCTTTCCCTCATATTCCCCACCTTTTATCCCTCACGTTAAAGGCCCCTTTTCCCTCATGTTCCCCTTTCTTTTCCCTCTCATGTTTCCCACCCCTTTCCCCTCCCATTTTCTGTCATTTCCCCCTCATATTCCCTACCTTTTATCCCTCATGTTTCATGTCCTTTTTCCCCATCACGTTTCCCATCCTTTTTCCCCTCACGTTTTCCACCATTTTCCCCCTCACGTTTCCTGCCCTTTGTCTCTCCTCACGTTTCCCGCCCTTTTTCCCCCCTCATGTTTTCTGCCATTTTCCCCTCATATTCCCTTTCTCCCCTCAAGTTTCCCGCCCTTTTTCTCTCACATTTCCCATTTCTTTCTCATATTCCCTACCTTTTATCCCTCATATTTCTCACCCTTTTTCCCTCGTCATGTTTTTCCACCTTTTTCTTGTCATATTCCCTTTTTCCCCCCTCAGGTTTCCCACCCTTTTTCCTCCCTCACATTTCCCACCCTTTTTCCTCCCTCACGTTTCCCGCCCTTTTTCCCCCCCTCACGTTTTTCCGCCATTTTCCCCTCCCATTCTGGGGGCTCCTTTTGGGGTTTTGGGGTGCAGCAGACGGACAGACAGACACGAACCTCGCCCAGCTACGAAGCAACGGCGCCGTTTATTTACAACAGAGGGGGCTGCAGCCCCCCCAAATCCAAAATATTATCCTTCAAACAAAGAGGGGAAGGGAGTAAAAGGTGTTGGGGCAGGGGAACCCCCCACATTTCAACGAGGGGAGTTTTAGGGGGGGAATCCCCCAATTCCCCCCCTTAAACTCCCCCCAAACTGGGACAGACCCTTCCTCTTTTGGGGGTGCCCCCCCTGCAAATTGATGCTCTAAGCACCCCCAAAAACTTGGGGGAGGCCCCCCCCAAAAAAAGTGGGGTGCAGGGAACGTTTAGAAAAATAACACACATGAAAAAAACTTGTTTCCAAAACCTCAGAGTTTGGGTTGAGGGACCCCCAAATCCCTCTCCCCAGTTCGGGGTCGGACCCCCCAAAATCTTGTACAGGGGTTGGGACACCCCCGAACCTCATGAATTGGGGTACAGAACCCCCAAACTTCGTGCCCTGGGGGGGGTTAAAAACCCCCAAAACCCCCTGAACTTAGTGGGGCCCCCTAAATGTTAACTGGGACCCCAAAACCTCATAACATGGGGCAGGGAAACCCAAAACTCCCTTATTTGGGGGCGGGGGACCCCAAAACCCCCTCTTTTAGGGGAGTTTGCCCCAAATCTTAGTTTGGGGTGCGAGGCCCCCAAATTGTCCTTTTCTGGGGGGTGGGACATCCCAAAATCTCATGATTTGGGGCAAAGAACACCCCAAAATCCCCCTATTTTAGGGGAAGTCCCCAAAACCTTTTTGTCTGGGGTGAAGAACCCCCAAACCTTCCTTTCCTGGGGGTGGGGGACCCCCAAATCTCATAATTTGGGGTAGGGGACCCCCCCCAAACCTCCCCTATCTAAGGGGGGGCTCCCCAAATCTTAATTTGGGGTGAGGGAAACCCCTCCCAAACCTTCCCATCTTAGAGGTGAGGGACCCCAAAAAACTCATGATTTGGGATAAGAGACCCCCAAATCTTGTACCCCAAAATGGGACCCCAAAACCCTCCTGTCCTGCAGATGAGGGACCCCAAACCCCACCCCAAATTTTAACCTGAACCCCAAAACCCCACAACTTGGGGGGGGGGGGGTGGTAAAAGACCCCCAAACCTCCCAATTTCTGAGGGAGGTGGACCCGAAATCTCAAAATTTCAGGGGTTTTATAAACCCCAAACCCTCACAGTTTGGGGGGGGAAGAGGAGGTTCCAAACCCCAAAATCTCAAATTTTGGGCACCTTCCAACTCCCAAACCTTCACAATTTCGGGAGAGGTTCCAACCCCAAAACTCACATTTTTGGGGCAAGGTTCCAAACCCCCAAAATCTCAAATTTTGGGCACCTCCCAACCCCCAAAACTTCACAATTCCAGGGAGAGCCACAAACCCAAAATCTCAGATTTTGGGCACCTCCCAACCACCAAAACTTCACAATTCCAGGGAGAGCCACAAACCCAAAATCTCAAATTTTGGGCACCTCCCAACCCCAAAACTTCACAATTCCAGGAGAGCCACAAACCCAAAATCTCAAATTTTGGGCACCTGGCAACCCCCAAAACTTCACAATTCCAGGGAGAGCCACAAACCCAAAATCTCAAATTTTGCAGGGAACCTTACAAACCCCAACCCTCCCAACTTTAGGGCCACTTCCAACCCCCCCCAAAAAATCCCAAATTTCGGGAACCACCCAAAACCCCCAAACTTCTCATTTCAGGGGGAGGAGCTTCCAAAACCCCAAACCCCACAATTCCAGGGAAGGTCAGGACCCCAAAATTTCGGATTTTGAGCACGGCCTCCCCCCCTTCAAAACCCTCCCAAAACTGAGGTTGGGGACCCCCAAAAGGTTTTTTTTGGGGGTTTTAGGAGTCCCCCGTGGCCCGGGGCGGGGGGGGCCCTGCGGGGCCCCTCGCGGCATTTTTGGCAATAAAAGACGTCGGGGACGTTGTTTTTCTTCACCTTGGCGCAGGACAGGTGGATCCAGGTGCCACACTGGCTGCACTCGATCATGGGCCGCCCAGCAAAGGGTTTTTGGCAGTAGCAGGTGATCAAATCCCACGAATCATCACCAAAAAAAAAAAAAAAAAAACCCCAAAACAGCAAAACGTTAAAAAATTTATAACAGATCCGAGCGTGCGATCGTGACCTAAAAAATTTAAAAAAAAAAACCAGCGCTGTGAACGGAGAAATTGCACTTGAGGTGTTGGAACGTCCCGAATTTATGACCCAAATGTCACCTGGGATTTGAGAATTTCCCTGGGGTCAACAAAATCTTAAAATTCGTGTTCCAAATCGACCAGAAATGCCCAAATTTTCACTAGGATTGGTCAAATCCTGAAATTCGTGTCCCAAATCTACCAGAAACGCCCAGATTTTTACAAGATTGGTCAAACAGCAAAATTTATGTCCCAAATGTCACCTGGGATGTCTCAATTTCCTCTGGGATCACCCAAATCCCAAAATTTGTGTCTCAAATCCACCAAAACTACCCAGATTTTCCCTGGCATTGGGTTTTACCCCAAAGTTTATGCCCCAAGTTGTCACCTGGAATCCCCAGATTTTCTTTGGGACCACCAAAAATCCCAAATTCTGGTTCCTGACAAATCCTGGGACACCCAAAATTTTCCTCTGGGATCACCCAAATTCCAACCCTGATGTCCCAAACCCCCCTGAGACCCCCTAACCTCACCCCAAAACTCCTCCAGGACCCCTAAATTCCCTGCAGGGACCCCAAAATCCCCCAAATTCTGCCAGACTCACCCAACTCCACCATGATGTCTTTGTCCATGACCCTCCCAGTGACCCCAAACCCCCTGAGACCCCAAAACTCCCCTAAAACTCCTTCCAAACCTCTCCCAGGACCCTCAAATTCCCTACAGGGACCCCAAAATCCCCTGAGACCCCCAAACCTCACTCCAAAACTCCCCTAAAACCCCTTCAAAACCCCTCCAGGAACCCCAAAACCCCCAAATTACCCCAATTTCCCCCCAAACTCACCCGACTCCACCACGACATCCTTGTCCATGACCCTGGTATCCCCTCCACTGACCCCAAACCCACCTGAGACCCCCAAACCTCACCCCAAAACCCCCTGAGACCCCCTAAAATTCCCCCAAATTCCCTGCAGGAACCCCAAAACCCCCCAAATCCCCCCCCAGACTCACCCAACTCCACCACAACATCCTTGTCCATCCCTGGTATCCCCTCCACTGACCCCAAACCCAGGGACCCCAAACCTCACCCCAAAACCCCTGAGACCCCTAAAACTCCCCCAAAACCCCTCCAGGACCCCCAAATTCCCTCCAGGGACTCCAAACTCCCAAAATCCCCCCCAGACTCACCCGACTCCACCATGATCTCCTTGTCCATGACCCTCCCAGTGACCCCAAACCCCCTGAGACCCCCAAACCTCACCCCAAAACTCCCCTAAAACCCCTTCCAAACCCCTCCAGGAACCCCAAACCCCCAAATCTCCCCAAAACTCACCCGACTCCACCATGATGTCCTCGTCCATGACCCTGGCGTCGCCCTCGCTGTCGCTGCCGTCGCCGTCCCTGCTGGTCTCCGTGCTCCCCCCCTCCTTGCCCACCCCCAGCACCCCCCCGGGACCCCCCCCCAGCACCCCCAATTTCCCCCCCTCGGGGGGCAGGGGAGGGGGCGGCGGCGGCGGCGGCGGAGGGGAGGGCGGCTCCTCCTCCGAATCCGTCTCCTCGCTGGGGGAGCCCCTCCCCAGAACGCCCCTCTCCCCTTTTTTCCAGCGCCGCTTCTTGCTCTTCTTCACCCGGATCCGCGAGTTCTCGCGGCCGCCGCGGGAGCCGCCCCCCATCCCCGCCTCCCCCCGGCGGTTCCGCCGCTCCCGCCGCTTTTGGGGGGGTGGTCCCGGGTTGTTTTGGGGCGCGGGGATGTCGAACAGCGAGTCCTTGAGGCGCATTTTGTCCAGGATGTTGGATTCCGGCGGCGCCAGGGCGCGTTTCTTGGAGGATTTGGCTTTGCGGACGAAGGTCTCGATGGTGCGCAGCGCGGCCGGAGCCGAGCCCCACGCGTCCCCCCCGGGCGGCCGCGGCGAGCTGGGGCCGGACGAGGGCCAGGGCGGGTCCTGGGGAGGGGAGAGCCTCAGCGGGGTCCCAAAATCCAACACACGGTCCCCAAAATCCAACCCACGGTCCCCAAATCCAGCCCGGGATGGCCAAACTCCAACCCGGGATGGCCAAACTCCAACCCGGGATGGCCAAACTCCAACCGGGATGGCCAAACTCCAACCCGGGAGCCTCAAATTAACCCCAAAATCCAACCCACGGTCCCCAAATCCAGCCGGGATGGCCAAACTCCAATCTGGGATGGCCAAAATCCAACCCAGGAGCCTCAAATTAACCCCAAAATCCAACCTGGGATGGCCAAAATCCAACCGGGAGCCTCAAATTAACCCCAAAATCCAACCTACGGTCCCAAAATCCAACCCGGGATGGCCAAACTCCAACCGGGATGGCCAAATCCAACCCACTGTCCCAAAACCGGGAGCCTCCAACCGGGATGACCAAACTCCAAAACCTCCCCAAAACCGGGAGCCTCAAATTAACCCCAAAATCCAACCCACGGTCCCAAAATCCAGCCCGGGATGGCCAAACTCCAGCCTGGGATGGCCAAAATCCAACCCGGGATGGCCAAAATCCAACCCGGGAGCCTCAAATTAACCCCAAAATCCAACCCACGGTCCCAACCCAGCCGGGATGGCCAAACTCCAACCGGGATGGGATCCAACCAGGAAAACTCCACCTGGGACCGGGAGCCTCAAATTAACCCCAAAATCAACCCGGTCCCAAAATCAACCGGGATGGCCAAAATCCAACCGGGATGGCCAAACTCCAACCTGGGGTCCCCAAATCCAGCCGGGATGGCCAAACTCCAGCCTGGGATGGCCAAAATCCAACCCGGGATGGCCAAAATCCAACCCGGGAGCCTCAAATTATCCCCAAAATCCAACCCAGGAGCCTCAAATTTACCCCAAAATCCAACCAGGAACCTCAAATTAACCTCAAAATCCAACCCAGCCCAAAATCCAACCCAGGAGCCTCAGGTTAACCCCAAAATCCAACCCAGGAGCCTCAAATTTACCCCAAAATCCAACCGGGGATGGGCAAAACCCACTGTAGGAGCCTCAAGTTTCTTCCAAAATCCAACTCAGGAGCCTCGAATTTATCCCAAAATCCAATTCAGGAATCCCAAATTCACCCCAAAACCCATCCAGAACCCCAAAATTCACCCCAAGACACCAACATTTACCCCTAAACCAACCCAGAACTCCAAAATCCATCTCAAAACCAAACCAGGACCTCAAAATCAACTCCAGAACCTCAAAGTTCAGCCCCAAATCAATCTCAGGACCCCCAGCACACGCCCAGGACACCAAAATTCACCCAACCAGAACGCTCGAAACTTGCCCCAAATCTACTCCAGGACCCCAAAATTCGCCCCAAAATCCCCCCCGGATCCCCCCTCAAGAACCCCCGCCTCAACATGGCGCCGCTGCGCAAGGCACGCCGGGACTTGTAGTCCTAACACATCCCAGCACCTCCCGCGGGGAGCGGGGGCGTGGCCAAGCAAAACGCGCCGCCATTGGTCCCTGCGAGTAGGCGGGGCTTCTCCCTCAGGGACCGTCCCGCTATGGGCGTGGTTTAGGGAGGGGAGCAGCGCGATTGGCGAAAAGCAAGGGAGGGGCGGAGCTTAGTGCGCTGTCAATCAGGCGGGGCCGCGCGGGGCACGCCGGGAGCTGCCGGGGCGGCGGCGGCGGGGCCCGGGGGGGGGGCTCGCGGGGGGGCCGCAGGTTAAAATTAGGAACCCCCAAAACCTCCCGCCCCCTTTAAACCCCTGTCCGGTCCCTCCCCGCGAGCTCCCGCTGCCCCTCCGGTACCTCCCGGTGCCCCTCCGGTACCTCCCGGTGTTCTCCCGGTGGCCCCTCCGGTACCTCCCGCAGGCTTTGGATGCCCTCCCGGTACCCCCGCGATCCCTCCCGGTGCCTCCGCGCCTTTCCTGGTGCTTCCCCGCCCCGCCCGGTGCCTCCCCGGTAGCACCCGGTAACCCCGGTGCCCCCCCGGTGCCTCCCCTCCCCGTTACCTCGGCGGCCGCCGGGATGTACCCGGCGTAGGCCAGCACGAAGCTGCAGAACTTATTGAAGTCCTCGATCGTCCTCCGCCGCTTTTCCGGGGGCTGCCGGTACCGGGAACCGAGCGGGGGGAGGGGGGGACACGGTGAACACCGGGACCTTCCCGTTAACCCCCCCCAAAGCCCCGGGACCCCTCCCGGGAACAGCGGGAAGGGGGAAAGGATTGAGCGGCGGGGGAATCCCCGGTGCCCCCCCTCACCTGCGGTTCGCTCTTCAGCGGCCCCAGCGCTTCTGTGGAACGGGAACGGACGGGGGCTCACACCGGCACCGGCACCGGAGCCTCCCCGGGTCGGTACCGGCGCTCCGGAGGCTCCAACCCCCCCGGTACCGGTTCCAAACTCCTCCCCCCCCCTTCTCCTCCTTCCCCTCAGTTCTCCGGTCCCGCTGCTGCCGCTCCCTCCGGACCCGGTACCGGGACTCTGGGAGCTCCAAACCCCATCGGTACCGGCTCCAAACACCCCCCGGTACCGGCTGCAAACTCCTCCCGGCACCGGCTCCAAATCCTCCCCAGTACCGGCTGCAAAATCCCCCCCCGGTACCGGCTACAAACCCCTCCCAGCACCGGCTCCAAAACTGCTCTGCTACCGTCTCCAAAACACCGCCGGTACCGGCTCCAAACCGCTCCCCGGTACCGGCTCCAAAGCGCCTCCAGTCCCATTCCAATTCCCCCCTCCGGTACTGGCTCCAAACCCCCCCCGGTACCGGCCCCACTTTCCTCCGGTACCGGCTCCAAACCGCTCCTCCCCCCTTCGGTCTTCAGCTCCCCCCGGTACCGGCTCTAAACCTCCCGGTACCGGCTCCAAACCCCTTCCGCTCGGCCTCCAGCTCCCCCCGGTACCGGCTCCAAGCTGCCCCGGTACGGCCGCTCCCGGGTCTCCGCTCCCGCCTCTCCCGGCACCGCCGCTGCCGGTGTCCCCCCCTCCATTCCCGGGACCCCAACCCCGCCGGTGCCGGGACTCCCCGGCTGCTGCCCCACCCCGGTGCCCGTGCCCTCCTCTCCCGGTACCTCCGGGCTCGGCCATGGCCGCGGCCCCGCCGGGCCCCCCCCGGTTCCGCGCCCGCTCCGTCCGGTGCCGCCTCGTTCCGCGCCGCCCCCGCCCGGCCCCGCCCCCGCCGCGCGGGCCCCGCCCCTTTCCCTCAGCGCGCAGGCGCAGCTCCGCCCCTGTCCTGAGCCGCGCCCCCCTTTGGGCGCCAAACGCCCCCCGCGCGCTCACTCTGCCTTCTGCGCATGCGCGCCGCTCTCGTTATGCAAACCACGCCCCCAAACTTATGTTCCCTCCGCGCGTATTTCATTATGCAAACCACGCCCCGCGCTGTCCTGTTTTGGCTTTTACGCACGCGTGCAGCTATAATGCAAATACACTTCCCCCGCCCTCTTTTGCTTTATCCGCATGCGCAAAACCTTCATTATTCAAGCCACGCCCCTTCCACACTAATTGGCGCCCTACGCCCGCGGCTCATTATGCAAACCACGCCTCCCACCGCGCGCTCTTTCCCTTGCGCGCATGCGCGACGCGCTTTTAAACACGCCACGCCCCCATATCCTATTTGGCGTCCTGCGCATGCGCGCGGAGCTTTTTATGCAAACCGCGCCTTCCTTAAGCCACGCCCACTTCCGGTCCAGGCCCTGAGGCGGCTCCGTCGCTTTTATTTGAGGGGGGGGGCGGGAAAAAGAAACCGGGAACGGGAAAAACCCGGGAAAGGAAGGGCGGAATGGAGAGCGGGAAGCACCGGGAGAGCCCCGGGAAGGGCGCGAGCGCCGCGGCCTCAGGCCCCGTAGACGCTCTCGTCGCTGTAGGCGATGTAAAGGAAGAAATCCTCCTCGTGGTGCTCCTGAAAGCGGCGGCTCAGGGGTTAAAACCGGGCAAACCCAACCCCAAATTTCCCCTTGGGCTCATCCCCAACTTTGGGTTTTGTTCCCGCATGGAGAAATCCCCCAAATTCCCAACTTTTCCCCTCAGGAATTTTGGGTACCTTCCCCCCCCCACTCTCCCTGAAGCTTTTTGGATTTTTCCAATTTTTTTCCCCCAATTCCCCAAATTTTTGGGGATTTTTCCCGGGATTTTGAAGCTTTAAACCCCCCCCAATCCCAAATTTTCCCCTTTTCCATCCCAATTTCCCCACCCACCCAATCTCAAATTCCCCAAATTTTTCACAAACTCCCAGATTTTTTAGGAACCCCCTCCCCAAAATTTTTTAACCCCCAAAAAAACGAAATTTTAACCCTTTCACCCCCACTTCCCCACCCCTTTTTTAACCCCTTCTGTAACTTCACCCCCTCCCAAAACTTTTCCAGAATTCCCATTTTTTCCCCGACTCTCCCAAATTTTTGGAAGGATATTTCAGGACCCCCAAATTTCCCCAATCCCTTTTTTTCTAAACCCCTTCCCACCAATTTTTAACCCTTTCAATGCCCTCCCCCCCCTTTTTTTTTTCCCCCTGATCATCCCAAGTTTTTGCAGGAGGCTCCCGGATTTTTGGGGTTTTTGGGGGTTTTGGGGTTTTTTTGGGGGGGATTTCTGGGGATTTTTGGGGGATTTTTGGGGGGTTGGGGTTTTGGGGGTTGTTGGGTTTTTGGGGGGTTTGGGGTTTTTGGGGGATTTGGGGGTTTTTGGGGGATTTTGGGGGTTTTGGGCTTTTTGGGGGACTTTTGGGGTTTTTTTTGGGGGGGAATTTTGGGGGGTTTTGGGGGGATTTTTGGGGTTTTGGGGAATTTTGGAGTGATTTTGGGGGATTTTGACGGGATTTTGGGGGAATTTCTTGGGGGATTTTTGAGGGGATTTTGGGGGATTTTTGGGGGATTTTGGGGTTTTTGGGGGATTTTTGGGGGGATTTTGGGGGATTTTTGGGGGATTTTTGGGGGATTTTGGGGGATTTTGGGGTTTTTGGGGGATTTTGGGGATTTTGGGGGATTTTGAGGGGATTTTGAGGGGATTTTTGAGGGATTTTGAGGGGATTTTAGGGGATTTTGGGGGATTTTGGGGTGTTTTGGTGATTTTTGGGGATTTTTGAGGGGATTTTGGGGATTTTTGGGGATTTTTGGGGATTTTTGGGGATTTTTGGGGGGATTTTTGGGGGGATTTTGAGGGGATTTTGGGGGGATTTTTGGGACCTGGTAGAGCTGTCCCATGGTGGCGCTGGTGGGGGGGATGACGTTGTTGACGAAGAAGAAGAGCGCGTCCTCGGCGCGCAGGTGGATCCGCTTCCGGATCAGGAAATAGAACTGGCCCACTGCAAACGGGCAAAAAAACGGCAAAATCAGCCCCAAAAATGAAAAGATCCACCCAGAAAACCCCAACAGTGAAATTTTCCCGTCAAAAAAACTCCCAAAAATGAAAATTTCCCCTCAAGAAACGGCAAAAAATGAAAAATCGCCATCAAAAAATCCCCAAAAAAATGAAAATTTCCCATCAAAAAACCCCCAAAAAATGAAAAGCTTGACACAGAAAAACCCAAAAAATGAAAATTTCCCATCAAAAAATCCCAAAAAAATGAAAATTTCCCATCAAAAAAACCCCAATAAATGAAAATTTCCCATCAAAAAAACCCCAAAAAATTAATATTTCCCATAAAAAAAACCCCTAAAATGAAAATTTCCCATCAAAAAAACCCCAATAAATGAAAATTTCCCATCAAAAAAAACCCCAAAAATGAAAATTTCCCATCAAGAAAAACCCCAAAAATGAAAATTTCCCATCAAGAAACCCTAAAAAATGAAAAATCGCCACCAAAAAACTCCAAAAATGAAAAATTGACATAAAAAACCTCAAAAATTGCTCCAGAAAACCCCAAAAACCAAAAAATTGGCCCAAAACCCGAAAAAAATCGACCCAGAAAACACCAAAAAGCAAAAAATCAACACCAAAAAACCCCAAAAATCGCCCCCAAAAATCCCAAATTTCCACCATAGAAAACCCTCCCCAAAAATCCCCCCAAAAAATAGGAAAAAAACCTCCCAGAATTCCCAAAAAACTCCAAATCCCCCCAAAATTCCACCCAATAAATCCCAAAATCCCACCAAAAAAAAAAAAAAAATCTCAAATTGCTCCAAAATTTCCCCAGAAAATTAGAGAAAAAATCCCCCAAAATAACCCAAATTTTCCCTAAAATTCCTCTAAAAAAATCCCAAAAATCTGCCAAAAAACCCCCCAAATTACCCCAAAAATCCCCCAGAAAATTAGAGAAAAAAACCCCAAGAATTCCCAAAAAAACCCCAAATTTCCCTAAAATCCCACCTAAATAACCTCCCAAATTTCCACTAAAAAAGCCCCAAAATTCCACCAAAAAACCCCAAATCACCCCCAAAATTCCCAAGAAAATTAGAAAAAAAACCCCCAAAATAACCCAAAATTTCCCCAAAATTCCACCCAAAAAACCTCAAAATTCCACCAAAAAAAACCCCAGAAATCACCCCAAAAATCCCCAGAAAATTAGAAAAAACCGAAGTACCCCAAATTTTCCCAAAATTCCACCAAAAAATCCCAAAATTTCACAAAAAAAAAAAAAAATCACCTTGAAAATTCCCCAGGAAATGAGGAAAAATTCCCCCCAAAATTCCCAAAAAAAAACCCAAATCCCCTCAAAATTCCACCCAAAAAATCCCAAAATTCCACCAAAAAAAAAAAAAACCCAAATCACCCCAAAAATCCCTTAGAAAATTAAAAAGAAAACCACCAAAATTCCCAAAAAAACCCCCAAATCCCCCAAAATTCCACCCAAAAAACTCCCAAAATTTCACCAAAAAAAGCTCCAAAATTCCACCCTAAAAATGCAAAAAATCCACCCAAAATTCCACAAAAAAAACCCCAAATCACCCCAAAAATCCCCCAGAAAATTAGGAAGAAACCCCCCAAAAATTCCCAAAATACCCCAAAATTCCAAAAAAAAAAATCCAAATTTCCCCAAAATTCCACCCAAGAAATTCCCAAAATTTCACCAAAAAAAGCCCCAAAATTCAGCCCTAAAAATGCAAAAAATTCACCCAAAAATCGCCAAAATTCCACAAAAAAACCCCAAATCACCCCAGAAAATAAGAAAGAAACCTCCCAAAACTTCCCAAAATTCCCAAAAAAAATCCAAATTTCCCCAAAATCCAAAAAAATTCCCAAAATTTCACCAAAAAAAGCCCCAGAATTCAGCCCTAAAAATGCAAAAAATTCACCCAAAAATCCCCAAAATTCCACAAAAAAACCCCAAATTTCCCCAAAATTCCGCAAAAAAAAATTCCCAAAATTTCACCAAAAAAGCCCCAAAATTCCACCCTAAAAATGCAAAAAATTCACCCAAAAATCCCCAAAATTCCACAAAAAAACCCCAAATCACCCCAGAAAATAAGAAACCCCCCAAAACTTCCCAAAGTTCCACCAAAAAATTCCCAAAATTTCACCAAAAAAAGCCCCAGAATTCAGCCCTAAAAATGCAAAAAATTCACCCAAAAATCCCCAAAATTCCACAAAAAAACCCCAAATTTCCCCAAAATTCCGCAAAAAAAATTTCCCAAAATTTCACCAAAAAATCCCCAAAATTCATCCCTAAAAATGCAAAAAATCCACCCAAAAATCCCCAAAATTCCACAAAAAAACCCCAAATCACCCCAGAAAATAAGAAAGAAACCCCCTAAAAATTCCAAAAAAATCCAAATTTCCCCAAAATCCCACCCAAAAAATTCCCAAAATTTCACCAAAAAATCCCCAAAATTCCACCCTAAAAATGCAAAAAATCCACCCAAAATTCCACAAAAAACCCCAAATCACCCCAGAAAATAAGAAAGAAACCCCCCAAAAATTCCCAAAATTCCCAAAAAAATCCAAAATTCCCCAAAATTCCCCAAAATTCCCCAAATGTGGGGACAGGCACCGGTCAGGTCCGAGGGCACCAGGTATTTCTTCTTGTCCAGGTCCCCGATCCGGGCCTTGGGCGCCTTTTCCACGATCACCTGGGCGGGAAAAACGGGAAAATTCCGGGAATTTGGGAAAAACATTCCTGACATTTGGGAAAAATCAAATTGCTGAAATCTGGGGGGAAAAAAATCCTGAAATTTGGGAGGAAAATTCCTGAAATTTGGGAGGAAATTCCTGAAATTTGGGAGGAAAAATTCCTGAAATTTGGGAGGAAAAAATGGGAATTTAGGAAGGAAAAAATCTTGGAATTTGGGAGGAAAAAACTCCTGAAATTTGGGGGGGAAAATGGGAATTTAGGAAGGAAAAAATCTTGGAATTTGGGAGAAAAAATTCCTGGAATTTGGGAGGAAAAAGTCCTGAAATGTGGGAGGAAAATTCCTGGAATTTGGGAGGAAAAATTCCTGAAATTTGGGGAAAATTCCTGAAATTTGGGAGGAAAAATTCCTGAAATTTGGGAGGAAAAATTCCTGAAATTTGGGAGGAAAATTCCTGAAATTTGGGAGGAAAATTCCTGGAATTTGGGAGGAAAATTCCTGGAATTTGGGAGAAAAAATTCCTGAAATTTGGGGGGGAAAAATGAGAATTTGAAGGAAAAAAATCCTGGAATTTGGGAGAAAAAAAATCCTGAAAATCGGGGGGAAAAAATGGGAATTTGAGGGAAAAAATCCTGGAATTTGGGAGAAAAAATTCCTGAAATTTGGGGGAAAATTCCTGAAATTAGGGGGGAAAAATTCCTGAAATCTGGGAGGAAAAAAAAAAGGAATTTTGAGGGAAAAAAATGGGAATTTCAGGGGAAAAAATGGGAATTTCGGGGGAAAAATCGGGAATATGGGAGGGAAAAATTCCTTAAATTTGGGGAGAAAAAAATTCTTTAAGGTGGGGGGGTGGAAATAGGAATTTGGGGGAAAAAATGAGAATTTTGGACACAAAAATGGGAATTTGGGAGGGAAAAAGTCCTTAAATTTGGGAGGGGAAAAATGTATTTTGGGGGGAGAATTTATTTAAATTTGGGGAAAACCCCCTTGGATTTTGGGGAAAACATCACTGAGTTTGGGGGCAAAAATCTGGATTTTGGAAGAAAAAATACTCATGAGCTTTGAGGAAAATCTGAATTTTAGGGGAGAAAATCTTGATCTTGAGGAAAAAATCCTGGATTTGAGGAAAATAAAAATCTTGAATTTAGGGAGGAAAATCTTCTTGTGTTTGGGGAGGAAATCTCTGGAATTTTGGGAGAAACTTCCTGAATTGCGAGGGGGAAATTCTCTTGAATTTGAGGGAAAGTTCCCTAAATTTGAGGGTAAACACCAGAATTTTCAGTGAAAAAAAAAAAAAAAAAAGAGAAAAACTCCGCCTGAATTGGGAAGGGGAAGGAAAATCCCCCAGGGGACCTCAAAAATTTGGGAATTTTGGGGATTTTGAGGGTCCCGGGATGGATTTTGGGGTTCCCGGGGTGGATTTTGGGGGTTCCGGGATGGATTTTGGGGTTCCCGGGATGGATTTTGGGGGTTCCCGGGGTGGATTTTGGGGGTTCCCGGGGTGGATTTTAGGGGTTCCCGGGATGGATTTTGGGGGTTCCCGGGATGGATTTTGGGGGTTCCTGGGGTGGATTTGGGGGTTCCCGGGATGGATTTGGGGTTCCAGGGTGGATTTTTGGGGTTCCCAGGGAGGATTTTGGGGTTCCCGGGTGGATTTGGGGTTCCAGGGTGGATTTTGGGGTTCCAGGGTGGATTTTAGGGGTTCCCAGGGTGGATTTTGGGGTTCCTGGGGTGGATTTGGGGTTCCGGGATGGATTTGGGGGTTCCAGGGTGGATTTTGGGGTTCAGGGGGAGGATTTTGGGGTTCCGGGGTGGATTTTGGGGGTTCCCGGGGTGGATTTTGGGGTTCCCGGGGTGGATTTTGGGGTGCCGGGGTGGAATTTGGGGTTCCCGCGGGGATTTCGGGGGTGCCAGCCCTCACCGGGACTCGGTCCGGGTACTTTTTCCGGATCTTCTCGCCCTCGCAGCGGCGTTTCTCGAACGGATGCTCCTCCTTGTACAGGAACTTCATGGCCGGGCGGGGCCGGGGGCCGGGGCCGGGGCCTGCTCGGGGCCGGGGCCTGCTCGGTACCGGGGCCGGGACCGGGACCGGGACCGGGACCGGGACCGGGCCGCACCGGAGCCTGGGGCTCGCGCAGGGATACGGGCCCGCCCTCGCCGCGCCTGCGCCATCGGCGTACGGTACGCAAACTGCGCAAGCGCCTCCAATCGACGGCAATGACGCGGCACTGCGCAAATGGCGTAAAAAACCGGCGTTTCCCTCAGTGCTACGTAAACTGCGTAAGGGCATTGCCGCCCCCGTTACGGCTCAATCCGGTTCTTCCCAGTTCATCCCAGTTCCTTCCAGTTCATCCCAGTTCCCTCCGTCACCTCCCAGTTCCTTCCCAAGGCCTCCCGAGCCTTTTCCAGTTCACCCCAGTTCGCTCCCAGTGCCTCGGAAGGGTCACGCTGGTGCTCTCACCGCTACGCAAATGGCGTAAGGAAAGCGGCGCTGCCCTCAGCGCTACGTAAATTGCGTACGGGCCTCGCCTGTAGCGACAGCGGCTCAGCGCTAAGGAAATGGCGCGCGGTTCATCCCAGTGCCCCCAGTAAATCCCAGCTCCTTCCTAAGGCTCATCAGACTTTTCCCAGTTCATCCCAGTTTATCCCAGTCCATCCCACTTCCCTGTACGTGCTCCGCCAGTGCCCACAGCGCTACGCAAATTGCGTAAGGGCCTTGCCTGACATTTGGGAAAAATCAAATTGCTGAAATCTGGGGAAAAAAATCCTGAAATTTGGGAGAATCTGAATTTAAATCCTGAATTTGGAGGAAATTCCTGAAATTTGGGGAAAATGGGAATTTAGGAAGGAAAAAATCTGGAATTTGGGAGGAAAAACTCCTGAAATTTGGGGAAAATGGGAATTTAGGAAGGAAAAAACTTGGAATTTGGGAAAAATTCCTGAATTTGGGAGGAAAAGTCCTGAATGGGAGAAAATTCTGGAATTTGGAGGAAAATTCCTGAAATTTGGGGAAAATTCCTGAAATTTGGGAGGAAAAATTCCTGAAATTTGGAGGAAACGAAAATTCCTGAAATTTGGGAGGAAAATTCTGAAATTTGGGAGTGGGAAAATTCTGGAATTTGGGAGAAAAAATTCCTGAAATTTGGGGGAAAATGAAATTTGAAAAATCCTGAATTTGGGAGAAAATCCTGTCGGGGGAAAATGGGAATTTGAGGGAAAAATCCTGAATTTGGGAGAAAATCCTGAAATTTGGGGAAAATTCCTGTAAGGGGGAAAAATTCCTGAAATCTGGGAGGAAAAAAAAAAAGAATTTTGAGGAAAAAATGGGAATTTCAGGGGAAAAAATAGAAAATGGGAATATGGGAGGAAAAATTCTAAATTTGAGGAGAAAAAATTCTTTAAGGGAATGGAAATGGGAATTTGGGAAAATGAGAATTTTGGACACAAAATGGAATTTGGGAGGGAAAAACTCCTTAAATTTGGGAGGAAAAATGTATTTTGGGGGAGAATTTATTTAAATTTGGGGAAAACCCCTTGATTTTGGGAAAACATCACTGAGTTTGGAAAAATCTGGATTTTGGAAGAAAAAAATACTCATGAGCTTTGAGGAAAATCTGAATTTTAGGGGAGAAAATTTGATCTTGAGGAAAAATCCTGGATTTGAGGAAAATAAAAATCTTGAATTTAGGGAGGAAAATCTTCTTGTGTTTGGGAGGAAATCTCTGGAATTTTGGGAGAAACTTCCTGAATTGCGAGGGAAATTCTCTTGAATTTGAGGAAAGTTCCCTAAATTTGAGGGATAGCACCAAATTTTCAGTGAAAAAAAAAAAAGAGAAAACTCCACCTGAATTGGGAAGGAAGGAAAATCCTCAGGGGACCTCAAAATTTAGGAATTTTGGGATTTTGAGGTCGGGATGATTTCAGGAGTTCCGGGGGATTTGGTTCCGGATGGATTTGGGTTCCCGGATGGATTTGGGGTTCCCAGGGTGGATTACTGGGGTTCAGGGTGGATTTAGGTTCGGGATGGATTTGGTTCCAGGATGGATTTAGGTTCTATGATTTAGGGGTTCCCAGGATGGATTTAGGGTTCCCGGGATGGATTTTGGGGTTCCCGGGAGGATTTTGGGGTTCAGGGTGGATTTTGGGTTCGAGGTGGATTTGGGTCGGGTGATTTGGGGTTCCGGTGGATTTGGGGGTTCCTAGTGGATTTGGATTTGGGGTCTTTTTCCGGATCTTCTCGCCCTCGCAGCGGCGTTTCTCGAACGGATGCTCCTCCTTGTACAGGAACTTCATGGCCGGGCGGGGCCGGGGGCCGGGGCCGGGGCCTGCTCGGGGCCGGGGCCTGCTCGGTACCGGGGCCGGGACCGGGACCGGGGGACCAGGTTCCAGGCCGCACCGGAGCCTGGGGCTCGCGCAGGGATACGGGCCCGCCCTCGCCGCGCCTGCGCCATCGGCGTACGGTACGCAAACTGCGCAAGCGCCTCCAATCGACGGCAATGACGCGGCGCTGCGCAAATGGCGTAAAAAACCGGCGTTTCCCTCAGTGCTACGTAAACTGCGTAAGGGCATTGCCGTCCCCGTTACGGCTCATTCCGGTTCCTCCCAGTTCATCCCAGTTCATCCCAGTTCCACCCAGTTCCCTCCGTCACCTCCCAGTTCCTTCCCAAGGCCTCCCGAGCCTTTTCCAGTTCACCCCAGTTCGCTCCCAGTGCCTCGGAAGGGCCACGCTGGTGCTCTCACCGCTACGCAAATGGCGTAAGAGAGGCGGCGCTGCCCTCAGCGCTACGTAAATTGCGTACGGGCCTCGCCTGTAGCGACAGCGGCTCAGCGTTAAGGAAATAGCGCGCGGTTCATCCCAGTTCCTCCCAGTGCCCCCAGTTAATCCCAGCTCCTTCCTAAGGCTCATCAGACTTTTCCCAGTTTATCCCAGTCCATCCCACTTCCCTGAACGTGCTCCGCCAGTGCCCACAGCGCTACGCAAATTGCGTAAGGGCCTTGCCCACAGAGCTAGGTAAATTGCGTACGGTTCATCCCAGTTCCTCCCAGTGCATCCCAGTTCCTCCCAGTCCATCCCAGTTCCTCTCCGAGGCCTCCCAGACCGTCCCCAGTTGGAGGGTCACGTGGCGGGCGGGAATAAACACGAGGTCACGTGAATTTTAAGGAGGCGCGGCCACCATGGGGCGGGCGGAACCATTGCGGGACAACGGCGGGGGGGAACCGGGCGAGTCCCTCCCACTCCACGCACAAACGAGTCCCGAACTCCAATTTTGGGAAAATCCAAACTTTTATTTTCTCTCCCTCCCCCAAAACCTGGAAAAGGGCAGAGGGAAATTGGGATCATCCCAAAATTCGGGATTCCCCCCCAAGGGAATTTGGGATTCCCCCCCAAAATCCGGGAATTTCGGGTCTCGTCCCAAGGAATTCTGGGTCTCCCTGGGAATTTTGGGACCCCCAAATTGGGAATTTCCCCCCCCGCAGCTCAGCCCGCCCGCCCCAGTAACCCCAGTGGCACCAGTAAAGGGTTCAGGGGCGGCGGCAGCAGCGGGGCCGGGCTTTGGGGGGGCCCGGCCCGGTTTTGGGGGGCCATCAGGGACCCCCAGACCCCCCGCAGGTGATGCTGCAGCGATCCCAGCGCTCCCAGTGCTCCCAGTTCGGGCCGCAGCGCTCCCAGCAAGGCCAGAACCACCGCGGACTCTGCGGGGGGGGGGGGAAACGGGTCAGGGGATCCCCAAAAATGGGACTGGGAACCCCAAAAATGGGACTGGGAACCCCAAATTAAGGACTGGGAACCCCGAAAATGGAACTGGGAACCCCAAAAATGGGACTGGGAACCCCGAAAATGGAACTGGGAACCCCGAATTTGGAACTGGGAACCCCAAAAATGGGCCTGGGAACCCCAAGATTGAACCGGGACCCCCAATTTGGGACTGGGAACTCCCCAGTTTGGGACTGGGAACCCCGAAAATGGAACTGGGAACCCCGAATTTAGAACTGGGAACCCCAAAAATGGAACTGAGAACCCAGTCTGGGACTGAGAACCCCGAATAAGGGACTGGGAACCCCAAAAATGGAACTGGGACCTCCCCAGTTTGGGACTGGGAACCTCGAATTTGGAACTGGGAACCCCCTAAAAAGGAACTGGGAACCCCAAAATTGAACCCGGACCCCCAGTTTGGGACTGGGAACCCCAGATTTGGGACTGGGACCCCCCATAATTTTGCCCCTCCCCCCCCGATTATTTTGGGACCTCCCCAAGCTTTTCCCATCCCCCCTTAAATTTTGGACCCTCCCAAATTTTGGAGAATTTCCCCCAATTTTTGAAACCCCCCCCCTGTTTCCCAAAATTCCCTCCCCCCCATTCCCCCAAATTTTTGGGATTTTCCCCTGAATTTTTTAGAGTCGCCCCCACCCCGAGATTTTTTGGGGACCCCCAAAATTTTGGGGTCCCCCCCCCCTCACCTGCGGGGGGCAGGGGGGGCCCCTCCCCCCCCGCGCTGATCCGCGCCAGGAATTCGTAAATCTTCCCAAAATCCACCTGGAAATCCCCGGGGCTTTGGGGGGACCCCAAATTTTGGGGCGTCTCCACTTGTGGGGGGTCCCCGAATTTTGGGAAGGTTCCAAATTTGGGGGGGCCCCCAAATCGCGGGGGGGTCGGGAGTGCTCCAGGGTCAGGGGCTCCGTGGCCGCCACCGTCAGCACCTGGGGGGGGTTGGGGAGATTTTGGGGGGTTTTTTTGGGGGGGTTTCACCCTGAATTTGGGGTGGGGGGATTTGGGGGACCCCCCCCCGAACCCCAAAACCCCCGCGGGCCCCCCCCTCACCTGGGAGAAGGCGGCGCTGGGGGGTCCCTCCAGGGCCCCTCCCCCGAGAGTCTCGGCCAGGTCCTGCCACACCTGGGGACCCCAAAATCTGCTCAGGGACCCCAAAAATTATCCCTGAAACCCCAAAATCCGCTCAGGGACCCCAAAAATTATCCCTGAAACCCCAAAATCTGCTCAGGGACCCCAAAAATTATCCCTGAAACCCCAAAATCCCCTCAGGGACCCCAAAATCGGCCCCAAGACCCCCAAAATCAGCTCAGGGAACCCCAAAATCTGCTCAGGGACCCCAAAAATTATCCCTGAAACCCCAAAATCCTCTCAGGGACCCCAAAAATTATCCCTGAAACCCCAAAATCCCCTCAGAGACCCCAAAAATCCCTGAAACCCCAAAAGAGCCCCCAAAATCAGCTTGGGAACCCCAAAATCTGCTCAGGGACCCCAAAAATTATCCCTGAAACCCCAAAATCAGCTCTGGGACCCCAAAATCATCCCTGAAACCCCAAAATCAGCCCCAAAGCCCCCAAAATCGGCTCAGGGAACCCCAAAATCCTCTCAGGGATCCCAAAAATTATCCCTGAAACCCCAAAATCAGCTCTGGGACCCCCAAAATCGGCTCAGGGACCCCCCAAAATCAGTTTGGGAACCCCAAATTCTGCTCAAGGGACCCCAAAATCGGCACCAAGACCCCCAAAATCATCCCTGAAACCCCAAAATCAGCCCAGCGACCCCAAAATCAGCTCTGGGACCCCCAAAATCAGCCCAAACCGCCCCCCCAAAATCGGCCCCAAGACCCCC
>JAREIS010000849.1:0-37730 GCA_030060385.1 Muscicapa striata striata
GGTTTTTGGTTTTTTTGGGGTTTTGGGTATTTCAGGTTTTTTGGGGTTTTTTTAGGTTTTTGGATGTTTGGGGTTTTTGGGGGTTTTTGGGTATTTTTGAGGTGTTTTGGGTGTTTTGGGTTTCTGGGGTATTTTGGGATGTTTTGGGCTTTGGGTTTTTGGGTATTTTTGAGGTGTTTTTGAATTTCTGGGTATTTTGGATTTTGGGGATTTTGGGTTTTTGGGTGTTTTGGGTTTTGGGTTTTGGGTATTTTGAGGTGTTTTGGGTTTTGGGGTTTTTGGGGTTTTTGGGATTTTCTGGGTATTTCTGGGCTATTTTTATATTTCTGGGATATTTTGGGATATTTTTGGGATATTTTTGGTATTTTGGATATTTTTGGGATATTTCTGGATATTTCTGGGCTATTTTGGGCTATTTTTGGGTATTTTTGGTATTTCTGGGATATTTCTGGATATTTCTGGGATTTTGATATTTGGATATTTCTGGGATATTTTGGGATTATTTCTGGGATATTTCTGGGATATTTCTGAGCTATTTCTGGCCTATTTTGGGATAATTTTGGGATATTTCTGGGATATTTCTGGGCTATTTCTGGGCTATTTCTGGCCTATTTTTGGGATATTTTTGGGATATTTCTGGGCTATTTCTGGGCTATTTCTGGCCTATTTTTGGGATATTTCTTGGATATTTCTGGGATATTTTTGGGATATTTCTGGGATATTTCTGGGATATTTCTGGGATATTTCTGGGCTATTTCTGGGATATTTTTGGGATTTTTTTGGGATATTTCTGGGATATTTTCGAATATTTTTGGGATTTTTTTTTGATATTTTTTGGATATTTTTGTGATATTTCTGGGATATTTCTGGGATATTTCTCGGATATTTCTGGGATATTTCTGGGATATTTCTGGGCTATTTCTGGGATATTTCTGGGATATTCCTGGGCTATTTCTGGGGCACTTTCAGGATATTTTTCTTACCTTGTGCAGCCCCGAGAGCTGCTGGTGGCTCAGCAGAGCCTCCCTGCTGGGACTGTGCTGGGTTGGGGCATTGCTGGGAGAGTTTTGGGATATTTTTTGGCTATTTCTTGGCTATTTCTGGGATATTTTTTGGTTATTTCTGGGCTATTTCTGGCCTATTTTGGGGATATTTTTGGGATATTTCTGGGATATTTCTGGGCTATTTTTTTTATATTCCTGGGATATTTTTGGGATATTTTTTGGATATTTCTGGGATATTTTTGGGATATTTTTTTGATATTTCTGGGCTATTTCTGGGATATTTCTGGGATATTTCTGGGCTATTTCTGGCCTATTTTTGGGATAATTTTGGGATATTTCTGGGATATTTCTGGGCTATTTCTGGGATATTCCTGGGCTATTTCTCGGATATTTCCGGGATATTTTTGGGATATTGCTGGGATATTTTTGGGATATTTTTGGGATATTTCTGGGATATTTTTGGGATATTTCTGGGATTTTTTTGGGATATTTCTGGGATATTTTCGGAATATTTTTGGGATTTTTTTTTTTTTTATATTTTTTGGATATTTTTGTGATATTTCTGGGATATTTCTGGGGCATTTCTGGGATATATTTTGGATATTTTTTTGATATTTCTGGGATATTTCTGGGATATTTCTCGGATATTTCTGGGGTACTTTCAGGATATTTTTGGGATATTCCTGGGCTATTTCTGGGGTACTTTCAGGATATTTTTCTTACCTTGTGCAGGCCCGAGAGCTGCTGGTGGCGCAGCAGAGCCTCCCTGCTGGGACTGTGCTGGGCTGGGGCAGGTTTGGGGATATTTCTGGGATATTTCTGGGGCATTTCTGGGATATATTTTGGATATTTTTTTGATATTTCTGGGATATTTCTGGGATATTTCTCGGATATTTCTGGGGTACTTTCAGGATATTTTTGGGGTGTTTGTGGGCTATTTCTGGGGTACTTTCAGGATATTTTTGGGATATTCCTGGGCTATTTCTGGGGCACTTTCAGGATATTTTCCTTACCTTGTGCAGGCCCGAGAGCTGCTGGTGGCGCAGCAGAGCCTCCCTGCTGGGGAACTGCCTCCTGCAGAGCAGACAGGCCAGCTTGGCCCAGTCTGTCAGCGGCCTCGGGGGCCCCCCGCTCCCCCTCCTCCTCACTCTCACTCTCCCCGCTGTGGCGCCACCACCCCGGGGGCTCTGGGGGCAAAGGGGGTCAGCAGGGGTTTGGGGGTTTGGAGGGGTTTGGGGGTAAAATGGGGTGAGGAGGGGGTTTGGGGGTTTCATTGGGTGGGATTAGGAGTCAAAGGGGGTTTGGGGGTTTTATGGGGGATTGGGGGTCAGGAGGGGTTTGGGGGTAAACGGGGTGAGAGGGGGTTGGGGGAAAGAAATGGGGGTCAGGGGTTTGGGGGAAAATGGGGGGTTTGGGGGTTTTGGGGAAGGAATTGGGGTTTTGGGAGGGGTTTGGGGGCATAAAAGGGGTCAGGGGTTTGGGGGGTTGAGAGGGGGCAATGGGGTGAGGGGGAATTGGGGGATGGGATGGGGTTTGGGGGGTTTGGGGGGTAAAATGGGGTGAGGAGGGGTTTGGGGGTTTGGGGGTAAAATGGGATGAGGAGGGGTTTGGGGGTTTCATTGGGTGGGATTAGGAGTCAAGGGGGTTTGGGGGGTTTTATGGGGGATTGGGAGGGGTTTGGGGGTGAAATGGGGTGGGGGTTTTGGGGGTTTGGGGGAGGAAGGGGGTGAGGAGGGGGTTTGGGGGTTTCATTGGGTGGGATTAGGAGTCAAGGGGGTTTGGGGGAGAAAAGGGGGAGGGGTGGTGTGGGGGTTTTATGGGGGTGATTGGTGGTCAGGGAGGGTTTGGGGAGGAAAGGGGTTTGGGGGAAGAAAATGGGGTTTGGGGGTTTGGGGGTTTCATTGGGTGGGATTAGGAGTCAAGGGGGGTTTGGGGGGGTTTTGGGGCTCTCAAGTGGATTCGGGGGGGTTCTGTGGGGTCTCAGGAAGATTTTGGGGGGGGTTGGGGGGTCTCAGGATGATTTTGGGGGTCTCAGGTGGATTTTGGGGGCTCAGGGGGTCTCAGGGTGATTTTGGGGGCTCAGGTGGGTTTTGGGGGCTCAGGGGTCTCAGGGTGATTTTGGGGGTTTCTGGGGGGTTTTGGGGCTCAGGATAATTTTGGGGGTCTCAGGGTGATTTTGGGGGTCTCAGGATGATTTTGGGGGGCTCAGGAGGGTTTTGGGGGTCTCAGGGTGATTTTGGGGGGTCTCAGGGTGATTTTGGGGGGCTCTGGGGGGTCTCACCAGCCTCTCGTCGCCCCCCAGCCGGGGCAGCTCCAGGCTCAGCTGCTGCCGCTCGGCCAAAGCGCCCTGGGGGTCGGGGGTCGGGAGGGGATCCCCAAAATTTTCAGGGTCCCCCACATTGCCAGAACCCCAACATTTCCCCAAACTCAAAAAAACCCAAAAAAACCCCCCAAATCCTCCCCAAAACACCCCAAAAATCCCCCCCAAAACCCCAAAACCCCTCTGGGCCCCCCCAAACTCCCTCAAGACCCCCCCAAAATTCTCCCCACACCCCCAAAATCTCCCCAGAACCTCCCCAAACCCCTCCAGGACCCCCCTAAACCCCCCAACAGCCCCCTAAAACTCCCCCAGACCACGGAAGATCCCCAGGGCCCCCCAAACCCCCAGGAGCCCCCAGGACCCCAAAACCCCCAATAACCCCCTAAACCCCCAACAGCCCCCCAAAACTCCCCCTAGACCACAGAGGATCCCCCAGGACCCCCAAACCCCCAGGACCCCCAAAACCCCCAAAACCCCCAATAACCCCCCAAACACCCCAACAGCCCCCAAACCCTCCCCAAACCCCTCCAGCCCCCCAAACCTCCCAGGACCCCCAAAACCCCCCAATAACCCCCAAACACCCCAAGAGCCCCCCAAAACCCTCCCCAGACCACGGAGGACCCTCCCAAACCCCCAGCCCCCCAATCCTCACCTTTTTCTCTAGAATCGCGTACCCAGCGTCGGCTGCCACCACCCAGACCCCCAAACCCCCAGGACCCCCAAAACCCCACCCAGAACCCCCAAATCCCCCAAATCCCACCCAGAACCCCCAAATCCCCCAAATCCCACCCAGGACCCCCAAATCCCCCCAAATCCCCCAGCCCCCAATCCTCACCTTTTTCTCCAGGATCGCGTACCCAGCATCAGCTGCCACCACCCAGACCCCCAAATGCCCCCAAATCCCCCAAATCCCACCCAGAACCCCCAAATCCCCCAAATCCCCCAAATCCCCCAGGACCCCCAGGCCCCCAGTCCTCACCTTTTTCTCCAGAATCGCGTACCCAGCGTCAGCAGCCGCCGCCCAAACCCCCAAAACCCCACCCAGACCCCCCAGGACCCCCAAATCCTCCAGCCCCCAGTCCTCACCTTTTTCTCCAGAATCGCGTACCCAGCGTCAGCAGCCGCCGCCTCCCTCCTCTCGTCCTCCCGCGGGGCCGGGGGGGGCCCCGAGCTGCGGCTCTCGCGCTGCTTGTTGAGGCTGCGCGCCCAGCGCTCCATGTCCTTGGCAATCTGGGGGTACAGGGGGTACCCCGAAATCAGAGACACCCCAAAAATACACCCTGAGCACCCACAGACACCCACAGCGCCCAGCGCTCCATGTCCTTGGCAATCTGGGGGTACAGGGGCACCCCAAAATCACAGACACCCCAAAAATACACCCAGAGCACCCAGAGACACCCAGAGCGCCCAGCGCTCCATGTCCTTGGCAATCTGCAGGGGTACCCCAAAAATCACTGCACCCCAAAATCAGAGACACCCCAAAAATACACCCAGAGCACCCACAGACACCCAGGGACACGCACAGCGCCCAGCGCTCCATGTCCTTGGCAATCTGGGGTACCCCAAAATCACAGACACCCCAAAAATACACCCAGAGCACCCAGAGCACCCATCTGCAGGTGTACCCCAAAATAACAGCACTCCATGTCCCAGAGCACCCACAGCACCCAGTACCCCAAAATGGCAATCTGGGGGTACAGGGGGGTACCCCAAAATCACAGACACCCCAAAAATACACCCAGAGCACCCAGAGCACCCACAGCGCCCAGCGCTCCATGTCCTTGGCAATCTGGGGGTACCCCAAAATCAGAGACACCCCAAAATCACACACAGAGACACCCAGAGCACCCACAGCGCCCAGCGCTCCATGTCCTTGGCAATCTGGGGGTACCCCAAAATCAGAGACACCCCAAAAATACACACAGAGCACCCAGGGACACCCACAGCGCCCAGCGCTCCATGTCCTTGGCAATCTGGGGTACCCCGAAATCAGAGACACCCCAAAAATACACACAGAGCACACAGGGACACCCAGAGCGCCCAGCACTCCATGGCCTTGGCAATCTGGGGGTACAGGGGGGCACCCCAAAATCAGAGACACCTCCAGGGACAGCCCCAGATTTCCCCTATTTTTCAGTCTCCCTCCCCATTTTTAGGACCCCCCCCATTTTTAGGATCCCCCCCATTTTTAGCACCCCCCCAACATTTACAATCACCCCAATTTTCCTATTTTTGGAGTTTCTTTTCCCATTTCCAGACTCCCACCACCCCAATTTTCACGACCCCCCCCATTTTCACGACCCCCAATTTTCACCATCTCCCCAATTTTCCCCCCCCCCCTCCCCCATTTTTTGGGGGTGCCCCCCAGACCTGCTGAGCCGTTTTGGTTTTGTGTTTCTCCTTTTTGTCCTTGGGCTCTTTGGGGGCTCCGGGGGCTCCGGGGGGGCCCGGGGGGGGCTCGGCGGGGGGCGCGGCCACGTAGGTTCGTCTGTCGCCGTCCCAGTACAGGTAGTGCCCCGCCCGCGCGTCGTAGTAGTACTGGGGAGGAAATTGTCACAGAAAAAAATCCCAAAATTGTCACAGAAAAATCCCAAAATTGTCACAGAAATACCCGAGAAATGTCCTGAAAAGTCCTGAAATTGTCCCTTAAAAACCGCGAAATTGTCCCAGAAAAATCCCCAAATTGTCCCAGAAAAATCCCAAAATTGTCCCAGAAAAATCCCAAAACTGTCCCAGAAATACCCGAGAAATGTCCCTGAAAAGTCCTTAAATTGTCCCTTAAAAACCGTGAAATTGTTCCTTAAAAATCCCTAAACTGGCCCAGAAAAACCCCAAAAATTGTCACAGAAAAATCCCCAAATTGGCCCAGAAAAATCCCAAAATTGTCCCAGGAAAACCCCAAAATTGTCACAGGAAAACCTCAAAACAGTCCCTGAGAAACTCCAAAATTGTCACAGAAAAATCCCAAAATTGGCCCAAAAAAATCCCCAAATTGCCCATTAAAAAGCCCCAAATTGTCCCAGAAATACCCGAGAAATGTCCCTGAAACACCCTTAAAACGTCCCTTAAAAACCGCGAAATTGTCCCAGAAAAATCCCTAAATTGTCCCAGAAATACCTGAGAAATGTCCCTGAAAAGTCCTTAAATTGTCCCTTAAAAACTACGAAATTGTCCCAGAAAAATCCCAAAATTATCACAGGAAAATCCCAAAATTGTCACAGGAAAATCCCAAAATTGTCCCAGAAAAAACCCAAAATAGTCCCAGAAAAATCCCAAAATTGCCCATTAAAAATCCCCAAATTGCCCATTAAAAAGCCCCAAATTGTCCCAGAAATACCCGAGAAATGTCCCTGAAAAGTCCTTAAATTGTCCCTTAAAAACCGCGAAATTGTCCCAGAAAAATCCCAAAATTGTCCCAGAAAAATCCCAAAATTGGCCCTGAAAAATCCCTAAATTGTCCCAGGAAAACCCCAAAATAGTCCCTGAGAAACTCCAAAATCGTCCCTTAAAAACCCCAAAATTGTCCCTGAAAAATCCCAAAATTGTCCCAGAAAAATCCCAAAATTGTCCCAGAAATACCCGAGAATTGTCCCTGAAAAGTCCTGAAATTGTCCCTTAAAAACCGTGAAATTGTCCCAGAAAAACCCCAAAAATTATCACAGAAAAATCCCAAAATTGTCACAGAAAAATCCCAAAATTGGCCCAGAAAAATCCCCAAATTGCCCATTAAAAAGCCCCAAATTGCCCATTAAAAATCCCCAAATTGCCCATTAAAAATCCCCAAATTCCCCGTTAAAAAGCCCCAAATTGTCCCAGAAATACCTGAGAAATGTCCCTGAAAAGTCCTGAAATTGTCCCTTAAAAACCGTGAAATTGTCCCAGAAAAAATCCCAAAATTGTCCCAGAAAAATCCCAAAATTGTCCCAGAAATACCCGAGAAATGTCCCTGAAAAGTCCTTAAATTGTCCCTTAAAAACCGTGAAACTGTTCCTTAAAAATCCCTAAACTGGCCCAGAAAAACCCCAAAAATTGTCACAGAAAAATCCCAAAATTGGCCCAGAAAAATCCCAAAATTGGCCCAGAAAAATCCCCAAATTGGCCCAGGAAAACCCCAAAATTGTCACAGGAAAACCCCAAAATTGTCACAGGAAAACCTCAAAACAGTCCCTGAGAAACTCCAAAATTGTCACAGAAAAATCCCAAAATTGGCCCAAAAAAAGCCCCAAATTGCCCATTAAAAAGCCCCAAATTGTCCCAGAAATACCCGAGAAATGTCCCTGAAACACCCTTAAAACGTCCCTTAAAAGCCGCGAAACTGTCCCAGAAAAATCCCAAAATTGTCCCAGAAAAATCCCTAAATTGTCCCAGAAAAATCCCAAAATAGTCCCTGAAAAATCCCTGAATTGCCCATTAAAAATCCCCAAATTGCCCATTAAAAATCCCCAAATTGCCCATTAAAAAGCCCCAAATTGCCCATTAAAAAGCCCCAAATTGTCCCAGAAATACCCGAGAAATGTCCCTGAAAAGTCCTGAAATCGTCCCTTAAAAACCGTGAAATTGTCCCAGAAAAACCCCAAAATTGTCCCAGAAAAATCCCAAAATTGTCACAGAAAAATCCCAAAATTGTCCCTGAGAAACTCCAAAATCGTCCCTTAAAAACCCCAAAATTGTCCCTGAAAAATCCCAAAAGTGTCCCAGAAAATCCCAACACCCAAAACTTCACTTTTTCACCCCAAATTTTTTTTCTTTTTCACCCCAAATTTTTTGGGGCACCCCAAAACCCACGGGTTCACCCCAAAACTTTCCACCCTTAAAAAACCATTTCCAGCTCTAAAATTCCCGTTTTTTCATCTAAAATTCCCATTTTTTCACCTAAAATTCCCATTTTTTCACCCAAAACTTCACTTTTTTCACCCCAAATTTTTTCCTTTTTCACCCCAAATTTTTTGGGGCACCCCAAAACCCACGGGTTCACCCCAAAACTTTCCACCCTAAAAAACCATTTCAGCTCTAAATTCCCGTTTTTCACCTAAAATTCCCATTTTTTCACCTAAAACTCCCGTTTTTTCACCCAAAACTTCACTTTTTTCACCCCAAATTTTTTTCCTTTTTCACCCCAAATTTTTGGGGCACCCCAAAACCCACGGGTTCACCCCAAAACTTTCCACCCTTAAAAAACCATTTCCAGCTCTAAAATTCCCGTTTTTTCATCTAAAACTCCCCATTTTTTCACCTAAAATTTCCGTTTTCCACCCAAAACTTCACTTTTTCACCCCAAATTTTTTCCTTTTTCACCCCAAATTTTTGGGGCACCCAAAACCCACGGGTTCACCCCAAAACTTTCCACTTGTAAAAACCATTTCAGCTCTAAAATTCTTTTCACCTAAAACTCCGTTTTTTCACCCAAAACTTCACTTTTTCACCCAAATTTTCCTTTCCTCCAAATCCCAAATCCCACCCCAAATCCAAATCCAATTTCCCCAAATTCCCATCACCCCAAAATCCCAATTTCCCAAAATCCATTTTCCAATCCCCAATCCCTCTCCCAAATTCCCCAAATCTTCCATTCAACATTCGCTCAGGCACCCAAAACCCCAAAATCCCCCTAAACCCTCCGGACCCCCAAATCCCCACCCCAGGACCCCCAAAATCCTCCCAGGACCTCCCAAAATCTCCCCAAAATTCCTCCAGGACCCCCCCAAAATCTCCCAAATCCCCAGGACCCCCAAAATCCCCCAAATCCCTCCAGGACCTCCCAAAATCCCCAAAATTCCCCCCAGGACCCCCCAAAATCCCCCAAATCCCCCCCAGGACCCCCCGCCCCTCCCCCACTCACGGTACTGCCCGTAGCTCTCAGTGCTGGGGGCGCTGGGAGCCTGGGGCAGAATTTGGGGTTCAGCCTGAGGGCCCTGAGTAGCTCTGGGGGAGGAGCACCCAAAATTACCCAAAATCATCCCTCAGCCCCCAAATCCCATTTACAGCCCCCCCCCCTCATTTTCCCAAATTTTGGGGTCCCCCCCCCAATTGCCCACTCCCATTTTTGGGGTCCCCCCCCCCTCAATTTTAAAACCCCTCCCTTCAATTTTTGGGGTTCACCCCTGAGTTTTAGGACCCTTCCCCCCAATTTTGGCCTCTTTACTTCCCTCCCCCAATTTTGGGGTCCCCTATCTCTGTCTCCCTCCCAATTCTGGGTCACTCCCAAAATTTTGCTCCATTTTGGGCCTCCTCCCAATTTGGGGTCCCCTTCCTTTCCAAACCCCTCCTTTTTTTCCTCCCAATTTTAGGGTCCCCTCATTTAGAACCCTCCCAATTTTTGGGTCCCCCTATTTGGTCCCCCCATTTTGAGGTCCTGCTCCAATTTTGGGTCCCCTCACTTAGCCCTCCCCACCATTTTGGGGTCCCCCAACTTTGGTCCCCCCATTTGGGCCCTCCCCTCAAAGGCCACAGCTGGGAACATCTGGAGAGGGGAGGGGACACATCTGGGAACAGCTGGGGGTAAAGGCGACACCTGGGAACACCTGGGGACATTTGGGCACACGTGGGAACATCTGGAGAAGAGAGGGGACACATCTGGGAACACCTGGGGGTCTAAGGACCACAGCTGGGAACACCTGGGGACATTTGGGAACACCTGGGAACATCTGGGGGGGGTAAAGGCCGCAGCTGGGAAGAGCTGGAGAGGGGAGGGGACACATCTGGGAACAGCTCGGGGGGTAAAGGCGACACCTGGGGACACCCTGGGACATTTGGGAACACCTGGGAGCACCTGGAGAGGGAGAGGGGACACATCTGGGAACACATCTGGGAACATCTGGGGGTCAAAGGACCACAGCTGGGAACACCTGGGGACATTTGGGAACACCTGGGAACATCTGGGAGGGGTAAAGGCCACAGCTGGGAACAGCTGGAGAGGGGAGGGGACACATCTGGGAACAGCTCGGGGGTAAAGGCGACACCTGGGAACACCTGGGGACATTTGGGAACACCTGGGAACATCTGGGGAGGGGTTGGGAACACCTGGAAACAGGGAGGGGGCACCTGGGGGCACCTGGGAACACCTGGGAACATCTGGGGTAGAGCAGAACACACCTGGGGACACCTGAGAGGGAACCTGGGAATGGCTGGGGACACCTGGGGGGGTCAGAGGGCACAGCTGGGAACATCTGGGAATAGATGGGGAGGGGAAGGGACACATCTGGGAACACCTGGGAACATCTGGGGGGCCAGAGGTCACACCTGGGAACACCTGGGGACACCTGGGGACATTTGGGCACACGTGGGAACACCTGGAGAGGAGAGGGGACACATCTGGGAACACCTGAGAACATCTGGGGAGGGATAAAGATCACACCTGGGAACATCTGGGGAGGGTTGGGAACACCTGGAAATGGGGAGGGGGCACCTGGGGACACCTGGAGAGGGAACCTGGGAATGGCTGGGGACACCTGGGGTCAGAGGGCACAGCTGGGAACATCTGGGGGGGCTGAAGGCCACACCTGGGAACACCTGGGGACATTTGGGGGAGCCAGAGGTCACACCTGGGGACACCTGGGGTGTCAGAGGTCACACCTGGTGGGGCCAGAGGTCACACCTGGGAACATCTGGGGACTTTTGGGAACACCTGGGGGGGTCAGAGGTCACATCTGGGAACACCTGGGGGAGGGGATCACACCTGGAACAGCTGGGGGAGGGGCTGACAGCCGGGGGAGGGGCCAGCACTCACCGGGGCGGGGCCGTCCCGGGCTTGGCGGCGGGGCAGGGCAGGGCGGGGCCGGGGGGCGGGGCCGCGGCTCCCTTCAGGTAGGCGGGGCCGTAGAGGGCGGGGCCGGGCGGGGGGAGGGGCTCCTCGGGTTGGTAGAAGGCGCTGAAGTCAGAGCTGGGCTCCTCCCCCCCCGCCCAGGGAGAGTCAGAGCCGGGAGCGGCCTGGGGGGAGGGGCAGAGAGGGACACGCCCCGTGAGCGGGGCCACGCCCACAGGGAGACCAGAGAGCAAAACACACCCACAGAGAGCAAACCACGCCCACAGAGAGACCACACCCACAGAGACCATGCCCACAGAGAGATCACGCCCACAGAGAGCACGCCCACAGAGACCACACCCACAGAAGCCACACCCATGGAGAAACCACACCCATAGACAAAACAGAGAGCAAGCCACGCCCACAGAAGCCACACCCACAGAGAGAAACCATGCCCAGAGAGAAACCACGCCCATATAGAGAGGAAACCACACCCACAATAAACCACGCCCACATAGAGGAAACCACGCCCACATAGAGGAAACCACGCCCACTGAGGGGAAACAACAAACCACGCCTGTGACACTGCCCCTCACCTCTGCACGTGTGCCTCACCTGTGACACTGCCCGTCACCCATTCAGGTGTCCCTCACCTGTTCAGGTGTGTCTCACCTGTGACACTGCCCCTCACCTGTGACACTACCCGTCACCTCTGCACGTGTGTCTCACCTGTGACAGCGCCCCTCACCTGTGCAGGTGTGAATCACCTGTGACACTGCCCCTCACCCATTCAGGTGTGTCCCTCACCTGTGCAGGTGTGACTCACCTGTGACACTGCCCCTCACCCATTCAGGTGTGTCCCTCACCTGTGCAGGTGTGACTCACCTGTGACACTGCCCCTCACCCGTTCAGGTGTGTCCCTCACCTGTGCAGGTGTGACTCACCTGTGACACTGCCCCTCACCCGTTCAGGTGTGTCCCTCACCTGTGCAGGTGTGTCTCACCTGTGACAGTGCCCCTCACCTGTTCAGGTGTGTCTCACCTGTGACAGTGCCCCTCACCTGTGCAGGTGTGTCTCACCTGCGACACTGCCCCTCACCTGTGCAGGTGTCTCTCACCTTTGCAGGTGTGTCTCACCTGTGACACTGCCCCTCACCTGTGCAGGTGTCTCTCACCTGTGACAGTGCCCCTCACCCATTCAGGTGTCCCTCACCTGTGCAGGTATGTCTCACCTGTGCAGGTGTGTCTCACCTGTGACACTGCCCCTCACCTGTGCAGGTGTGTCTCACCTGTGCAGGTGTGTCTCACCTGTGACAGTGTCCCTCACCTGTGCAGGTGTGTCTCACCTGTGCAGGTGTGTCTCACCTGTGCAGGTGTGTCTCACCTGTGACACTGCCCCTCACCTGTGCAGGTGTGTCTCACCTGTGACACTGCCCCTCACCTGTGCAGGTGTGTCTCACCTGTGCAGGTGTGTCTCACCTGTGACAGTGCCCCTCACCCATGCAGGTGTCCCTCACCTGTGCAGGTGTGTCTCACCTGTGACACTGCCCCTCACCTGTGCAGGTGTGTCTCACCCGTTCAGGTGTGTCTCTCACCTGTGCAGGTGTGTCTCACCTGTGACACTGCCCCTCACCTGTGACACTGCCCCTCACCTGTGCAGGTGTGTCTCACCTGTGACAGTGCCCCTCACCTGTGCAGGTGTGTCTCACCTGTGCAGGTGTGTCTCACCTGTGACACTGCCCCTCACCTGTGCAGGTGTGTCTCACCTGTGACAGTGCCCCTCACCTGTGACAGTGCCCCTTACCTGTCCAGGTGTGTCTCACCTGTGACAGTGCCCACTGGGCCGCAGCGATGGCCGTGGAGGCGACGGAGGCGGCGCTGGCGCGGGGGGGCCCCTCCCCAGGCCCCGCCCCCTGCACGTCCCTGTGGGCGGAGCCTCGGCTTAGGGGCGGGGCCTGGGCATGGGAGGGGCTGGGGGCGGGGCCAAAGGGCTGAGGGGTGTGGGCAGGGCCTGAGCCAGGTGTGTGTGTGCCAGGTGTGTGTGTGTGCCAGGTGTGTGTGTGTGCCAGGTGTGTGTGTGCCAGGTGTGTGTGTGTGCCAGGTGTGTGTGTGCCAGGGGGCGGGGCCTGAGCCAGGTGTGTGTGTGCCAGGTGTGTGTGTGCCAGGTGTGTGTGTGCCAGGGGGCGGGGCCTGTGCCAGGTGTGTGTGTGTGCCAGGTGTGTGTGTGCCAGGTGTGTGTGTGCCAGGGGGCGGGGCCTGTGCCAGGTGTGTGTGTGCCAGGTGTGTATGGGGCAGGGGGCGGGGCCTGAGCCAGGTCTGTGTGTGCCAGGCGTGGTGCCAGGTGTGTGAATGAGCCAGGATGGGGGCAGGTGCAGTGGCAGGGGGTGGGGCCTGTGCCCAGGTGCCCATGCCCAGGTGTGGTGCCCATGCCCAGGTGTGGTGCCCAGGTGCAGTTCCCATGGCCAGGTGTGGTGCCCAGGTGCAGTTCCCATGGCCAGGTGTGGTGCCCATGGCCAGGTGTGGTGCCCAGGTGTGGTGCTCATGCCCAGGTGCAGTTCCCATGCCCAGGTGTGGTGCTCATGCCCAGGTGCAGTTCCCATGCCCAGGTGTGGTGCCCATGCCCAGGTGCAGTTCCCATGCCCAGGTGTGGTGCCCATGCCCATGCCCAGGTGCAGTTCCCATGCCCAGGTGTGGTGCCCATGCCCAGGTGTGGTGCCCAGGTGCAGTTCCCATGCCCAGGTGTGGTGCCCAGGTGTGGTGCCCATGCCCAGGTGTGGTGCCCATGCCCAGGTGCAGTTCCCATGCCCAGGTGTGGTGCCCATGCCCAGGTGTGGTGCCCATGCCCAGGTGCGGTGCCCATGCCCAGGTGTGGTGCCCATGCCCAGGTGTGGTGCCCAGGTGTGGTGCCCATGCCCAGGTGTGGTGCCCAGGTGCAGTTCCCATGCCCAGGTGTGGTGCCCAGGTGCGGTGCCCATGCCCAGGTGTGGTGCCCATGCCCAGGTGTGCTGCCCAGGTGCCCATGCCCAGGTGTGGTGCCCATGGCCAGGTGTGGTGCCCATGCCCAGGTGTGCTGCCCATGCCCAGGTGTGGTGCCCATGCCCAGGTGCCCATGCCCAGGTGCAGTGCCCATGCCCAGGTGCAGTGCCCATGCCCAGGTGTGGTGCCCATGCCCAGGTGTGGTGCCCATGCCCAGGTGCAGTTCCCATGGCCAGGTGTGGTGCCCAGGTGTGTCTCTCACCTCTTGGAGCCCTTGGCGAACTCCACATTGATGCTTTTGCCGTCGATGTGCAGGGGGGGATGCAGGGCCTGCAGCATCTGCAGCAGCTGGGCGGCCTCCTGCGGCGGGGGAGGGGCAGGGGGTCACTGGGGACACTGGGGGCACTGGGGGTCACTGGGGGGCACTGGGGGGCACTGGGGGTCACCCCCCCATCTCCCCAGTCTCCCCTAGTCCCTCCCCACTCCTCCCCAGTCTCCCTCAGTCCTTCCCAGTCCCTTCCCAGTGCCTCCCAGTCCCCTCTCAGTTCCCCCCCAGTTCCCTCCCAGTCCTGCCCAGTACCCCCAGTCCCCCCCATTCCCCTCCCAGTCACTTCCAGCTGCTCCCATTGCCCTCCCAGTGCCCCCCATTGCCCTCCCAGTGCCCCCCATTGCCCTCCCATTGCCCTCCCATTGCCCTCCCATTGCCCTCCCAGTGCCCCCCATTGCCCTCCCAGTGTCCCCCAGTGCCCTCCCAGTGCCCCCATTGCCCTCCCAGTGCCCCCATTGCCCTCCCAGTGCCCCCCATTGCCCTCCCATTGCCCTCCCAGTGCCCCCATTGCCCTCCCAGTGCCCCCCCCATTGCCCTCCCAGTGTCCCCATTGCCCTCCCAGTGCCCCCAGTGCCCCCAGTACCACGATGGTGCTGAGCTGCACGAAGGCGAAGCCGCGGTTGAGCTGCGTTTGCCGATCCTTGATGACGCGAACGTTGGCGGCCGAGAGCGCGGCAAAGGGAGCGAGCGCGGCCAGGATGGACTCCAGGCTGCTCTGGGGGTGCAGGTTCCGCAGGATGATGGCTGGGGGGGACACACAGACACCTGGGCACACCTGGGATACACCTGGGATACACCTGGGATACACCTGGGTACACCTGGGCACAGCTGGGATACACCTGGCACAGCTGGGATACACCCGGGCACTTGCCCAGGATGGACTCCAGGCTGCTCTGGGGGTGCAGGTTCCGCAGGATGATGGCTGGGGGGGGAGACAGACACCTGGGATACACCTGGGATACACCTGGGATACACCTGGGATACACCTGGAACAGCTGGGATACACCTGGCACACCTGGGATACACCTGGGATACACCTGGCACACCTGGGATACACCCGGGATACACCCGGGCACTTGCCCAGGATGGACTCCAGGCTGCTCTGGGGGTGCAGGTTCCGCAGGATGATGGCTGGGGGGGACACACAGACACCTGGGCACACCTGGGATACACCTGGCACAGCTGGGATACACCTGGGCACACCTGGGAATACCTGAGAGGGACACTGAGAACAGCTGGGCACAACTGGGGGCACCTGGAGGTATCTGGGCACACCTGGGAATGCCTGAGAGGGACACTGAGAACACCTGGGCACAGCTGGAATACACCTGGGCACACCTGGGAATGACTGAGAGGGACACTGAGAACACCTGGGCACAGCTGGAATACACCTGGGCACAGCTGGAATACACCTGGGCACACCTGGGTGCACCTGGGATACACCTGGGCACACCTGGGAATGACTGAGAGGGACACTGAGAACACCTGGGCACAGCTGGGGGGGGCACCTGAGTCTCTCCAGTTTCCCCCCAAATCCACCTCCAAAATTCCCCAAAAACCCCCAAATTCCCCCCAAAAAATCCCCACAAACCCTCCCAAAAACAAAACAAAAAAATTCCCAAAAAGTCCCCAAAACCCTCACCCAAAACTTTCAAAAATCTCCCAAAATCCATAAAAAAAAACCCAGAAATTTTTTTAAATTCTCCAAAAAACCTCAAACCAGCCCGAAAAACCCCCTTTTTTTTTTTTTTTTTAATCCCCCAAAATCCCCCAAATCACCCAAAAATCACCCAAAAATCGTCCCAAAATCTCCCCAAATCCTCCCAAAATCCCCCCAAATCCTCCCAAATCCCCCCAAAATCGCCCCAAATCCCCCCAAAATCGCCCCAAATCCTCCCAAAATCCCCCTAAAATCCCCCAAATCCCCCCAAAATCCCCCCAAATTCCCCCCAAATCTCCCCCAAAATTCCCCAAATCGCCTCAAATCCTCCCAAAATCCCCCAAAATCGCCCCAAAATTCCCCAAATCCCCCCAAAATCGCCCCAAAATCCCCAAAATCGCCCCAAAAATCCTCAAAATTCCCCTGAAAATCCCCCAAAATCGCCCCAAAATCTCCCCAAATTCCCAAATCCTCCCAAAATCCCCCAAAATTCCCCCCAAATCCCCCAAAATCCCCCAAAATCCCCCGAAAATCCCCCAAAATCCCCCAAAATTCCCCCAAATCCCCCCCAAAATCCTCCCCAAATTCCCCCAAAATCCCCCAAAATCCCCCAAATTCCCCAAAATCGCCCCAAAATCCCCCAGATCCCCCAAATCCCCCAAAATCGCCCCCAAATCTCCCCAGATCCCCCAAATTCCCCCAGATCCCCCAAATCCCCCAAACCCCCCGCCCCTCCCCCACTCACTGTCGTTGGCATTGTCGGCTCTGGGCTCGTTGCCCCCTGGGACCCCCCGGGCGCCCCAGAGCGGGGCCGCAGGGTTGGGGGAGGCAGGAGCCCCCCCTCCCCTCCCCCGGCCCCAGCTCAGCCTGGGTCCCCCTGCCCCCTCTGCTCGGCCTCTGCACCCCAAAATAAAAAAACACACAAAATCAGGGGTGATATAAAGAAAAAACAAAAAAAAAAAAAAAAAAAAAAAAAAATTGGGGGTTGAAATTAAAAAAAAAAAAAATTTGGGGGTTGAAATTAAAAAAAAAAATAAAAATGGGGGTTGAAATTTAAAAAAAAAAAAAAATTGGGGTTGAAATTAAAAAAAAAAAAAAAAAAGGCTTAAAATGCCCACAATTAGGGATTCAAGTAAGAGACAAAACAACATAACCCCAAATTAGGGATTGAAATTTAAAAAAATAAAACCACATTAAAAAAACCCCAAAAAGACTAAATTAGGGATTGAAGTGAAAAAAAGCAAAAACAAAAAAACCCAAATCAGGGTTGAAATAAAAAAAGCCCTCAAAAAAAAAAAAAAACACCCAAAAAACAAAATTAGGGATTGAAGAAAAAAAAACCAAAAACAAAATAAAAAAAACTCTCTCCAAATTAGGGATTGAAATTAAAAAATACCTCAAAAAAACCCCCAAAAAACCCCCCAAAACCCCAAAATCAGGGGCTGAACCCCAAAAATCAAAAATTAATCCCCCAAAACCAAGGGTTAAACCCTAAAAAAACCCCAAAAATCAGGGATTGAACCCCAAAAACCATTCATTGAACCCTAAAAAAAAACCCCAAAAATCAGGGATTGAACCCCCAAAATCAGAGATTGAACCCCCAAAAAAAACCCCAAAATCAGGGATTGAACCCCAAAAACCATGGATTAAACCCTAAAAAATACCCCAAAAATCAGGGATTGAACCCCCAAAATCAGAGATTGAACCCCCCAAAAAAACCCCAAAATCAGGGATTGAACCCCAAAAATCAGGGATTGACCCCAAAACCTGGGGGTGCCCTGAATGTTGAGGAGCACCCCAATAATTTTGGGGGATTTTTGGGGGGATCCCCTCAAAATTTTGGGGTGAAATGTGAGGATTTGGGGGCACTCACCGGCTTTGGGGACGCCGCACTTGAAACATTTCTCACGACGTTTGAAGTTCTGCACCCCACACTGGAACCCCAAAAATGAGACACCCCAAAATGTGAGACCCCAAAAATGTGAGACCCCAAAAATGAGACACCCCAAAATGTGAGACCCCAAAAATGTGAGACCCCAAAAATGTGAGACCCCAAAAATGAGAGACCCCAAAATGTGAAATCCCAAAAATGAGACCCCAAAACCTCCCAAATTTAGAGATAGAACCCAAAATGAGACACCCCAAAAATGAGAGACCCCAAAAATGAGAGACCCCAAAACCTCCCAAATTTAGAGACAGAACCCAAAATCAGACACCCCAAAAATGTGAGACCCCAAAAATGAGAAACCCCAAAAATGAGAGACCCCAAAAATGAGAGACCCCAAAATGTGAAATCCCAAAAATGTGAGACCCCAAAAATGAGAGACCCCAAAATGTGAGACCCCAAAAATGTGAGACCCCAAAAATCAGAGACCCCAAAAATGAGACCCCAAAATGTGAAATCCCAAAAATGAGACCCCAAAACCTCCCAAATTTAGAGATAGAACCCAATATGAGACACCCCAAAAATGTGAGACCCCAAAAAAAAGAAACCCCAAAAATGAGAGACCCCAAAAATGTGAGACCCCAAAAATGAGAGACCCCAAAATGTGAAATCCCAAAAATGAGACCCCAAAACCTCCCAAATTTAGAGATAGAACCCAATATGAGACACCCCAAAAATGTGAGACCCCAAAAATGAGAGACCCCAAAATGTGAAATCCCAAAAATGAGACCCCAAAACCTCCCAAATTTAGAGACAGAACCCAAAATCAGACACCCCAAAAATGTGAGACCCCAAAAATGAGAGACCCCAAAAATGAGAGATCCCAAAATGTGAAATCCCAAAAATGACACCCCAAAACCTCCCAAATTTAGAGATAGAACCCAATATGAGACACCCCAAAAATGAGACACCCCAAAAAAAAGAAACCCCAAAAATGAGACACCCCAAAAATGTGAGACCCCAAAAATGAGAGACCCCAAAATGTGAAATCCCAAAAATGAGACCCCAAAACCTCCCAAATTTAGAGATAGAACCCAAAATCAGACACCCCAAAAATGTGAGACCCCAAAAATGAGAAACCCCAAAATGTGAAATCCTAAAAATGAGAACCCAAAAAAACCCCCAAAATCCCCCAAATTATAGAACCCAAAATGTGAAATCCCAAAAATGTGAAATCATAAAGAGAGACCCCAAAATGTGAAATCCCAAAAATGTGAGACCCCAAAAATGAGAACCCAAAGCCTCCCAAAAAACCCCAAAATTAGAGATAGAACCCAAAATGTGACACCCCCAAAATATGAAATCCCAAAAATGAGACCCCCAAAAAAACCCTAAAATCCCCAAAATTATAGAACCCAAAATGAGAGACCCCAAAAATGAGACCCCAAAAATGAGAGACCCCAAAAAAGTGAAACCCCAAAAATGAGACCCCAAAACCTCCCAAAAAAAGCCCAAAATTAGAGATAGAACCCAAAATGTGACACCCCCAAAATGCGAAATCCCAAAAACGAGACCCCAAAATCTCCACACCCCAAAACTTCTCACCCTCCCCAACCCCCCCGAGGTCCCCTCCAAACCCTTCAGGATCTCCCCGCTCCCCCCCTCCCCAGTTCCTCCCAGTGCCCTCCCAGTTCCTCCCAGTGCCCCCCCAGTGCCCTCCAGTTCTTCCCACTGCCCTCCCAGTTCCTCCCAGTGCCCTCCCAGTGCTTCTGAGTCCCTCCCAGTACCCCCAGTACCTCCCAGTGTCACCCCAGTTGCCCCCAGTGCCCCCCAGTTCCCTCCCAGTGCCACCCAGTTCCTCCCAGTGCCCTCCCAGTGCTTCTGAGTCCCCCCAGTGCCCTCCCAATCCCTCCCAGTCCCCCTCAGTGCCACCCACTGCCCCCACCAGTGCTCCCCAGTCCCCTCCCAGTGCCCTCCCAGTATCTCCCCAGTGTCACCCAGTTCCTCCCAGTGCCTCCCAGTCCCCCCCAGTGTCCCCAGTTCCTCCCAGTGCCCTCCAGTTCCTCCCAGTGCCCCCCAGTCCCTCCCAGTGCCTCCCAGTGTCCCACCTTGGCACAGAGCCAGTCCTCGTTGATTTTGGGTTTGGGGTCACTGTAGTGCAGAGACACGCGGTGCCCCAGCAGGGTCAGCCCGGCCTGGGGGGGCACAGGGGGTCAGAGGGGAGGGGCTAGAGGGCACAGAGGCAGGAGGCACAGGGGCTAGGGCACGGGGCGGGACTGAGGGGGCACAGGGAGAGGAGCAGGGCGGGAGGCAGGGCACAGGAGGGCACAGGGAGTCAGGGCGGCACAGGGGGCACAGGAGAGGCACAGGGGGGCACAGGGTCAGGGGCACAGGAGGAGGGACAGGGGAGAGGGGGCACAGGGGATCAGGGGGCACAGGAGGACTAGGGGCACGGGGGACAGGGGCAGGTGGGCACAGGGAAGGGCACAGGGGGCCAGGAGGAAGGGGCCAGAGGGGTCAGGGGGCACAGTGAGAAGGCACAGGCACAGATCAGGGGCACAGGGGAAGGGGCCAGGGGATTTGGCAGGAGAACAGGGGCACAGGAGAGATGGGGCACAGGGAGATTGGGGGCACAGGAGGAGGGCAGGAGGGGCACAGGGAGCCAGGGGGCACAGGGGTCAGGGTTATGTGGTGCCCAGGCATGCGCACAGGAGGTTGGGGCACCAGAATAGAATTGGGGCACCAGGCATGAACGAGGGGCACCAGGGCTGAAGCAGGGCAGCACTGAGGACACAGGAGCAAACCAGGATGTGAATCTGGGGGCACCAGGGGCACCAGGGAATAGGGGCACCAGGATGAACAGGGGCACCAGGATGTGAAACTGGGGCACCAGGACACAAACTGAGACCGGATGGGGGCACCAGGACACAAACAGGGCGCCCAGGATGTGAATTTAGGAGGCACCAGGATGAGAATTTGGGGGGCACCAGGATGTGAATTTAGGGGGCACCAGGATGAGAATTTGGGGGGCACCAGGATGTGAATTTAAGGGGGGCACCAGGGGCACAGCAGGATGAGAATTTTGGGGGCACCAGAATTTGTCTCAAGGGGCACCAGGACTCATTTTGGGGGGCACCAGGGGGGCACCAGGTTGTGAAACTGGGGTGCACCAGGACATGAACTGGGGGGTGCCAGGGGGCACCAGGACTGAAAAGAGGGGGGCACCAGGACATGAACCAGGGGGACACCAGGACACAAACTGGGGGGCACCAGGATGAGAATTTGGGGGGCACCAGGACATGAACCAGGGGGCACCAGGATGAGAATTTGGGGGGCACCAGGACGTGAATTTGGGGGGCACCAGGATGTGAACCAGGGGGGCACCAGGATGAGATTGGGGACAGGATGTGAATTTGGGGGGCACCAGGATGAGAATTTGGGGGGCACCAGGATGTGAACCAGGGGGGCACCAGGACACAAAATGGGGGGCACCAGGATGTGAATTTGGGGGGCACCAGGACAAATGGGGGCACCAGGAGTGGGGCATGTTTAGGGGCACCAGGATGTAACCAGGGGCACCAGATGGAATTTGGGGGCACCAGGATGAGAATTTTGGGGACACCAGAATTTGTCTCAAGGGGCACCAGGACTCATTTTGGGGGGCACCAGGGGGGCACCAGGTTGTGAAACTGGGGGCACGCATGAAGGGTACCAGGATGGGAATTTGGGAGGTACGGACCAGTACTGACCAGTGCAAACCAGTACAGACCAGTACTGACCAAGTGCAACCAGTACAGGCCAAGAAAAGCCAGTACAAACCAGTACAGACCAGTACAGGCCAACACAAACCAGTACAGACCAGTACAGACCAGTACAGGCCAACACAAACCAGTACAGACCAGTACTGACCAATGCAAATCAGTACATGCCAGTAGAAGCCAGTATAAACCAATATAAACCAGTACAGGCCAGTACATACCAGTACAAACCAGTACATACCAGTACAAACCAGTACAGACCAGTACAGGCCAGTACATACCAGTACAAACCGATACAAGCCAGTATAACCAGTTCAGACCAATACACACCAGTACAAACCAGTACAGACCAACACAAACCCATTAGCCCCTCCCCCACCCGCTCCGTGCCAACTCCATTGTCCCCTCCCCATCTCACCAGCCCCTCCCCCACCCCTCCCCTTCTTATTGGCCCCTCCCCTTTTGCTCAGCCCCTCCCCCTCCTTTTGCTCCCTCCCTCTTCACCCCTCCCCCTCCTGCTCAGCCCCTCCCCCTCCTGCTCAG
The DNA here is from genome assembly GCA_030060385.1 of Muscicapa striata striata. NCBI lineage: Eukaryota > Metazoa > Chordata > Aves > Passeriformes > Muscicapidae > Muscicapa > Muscicapa striata. The sequence goes on from JAREIS010000849.1 coordinate 22,212, forward strand.
CCCTTTCCCCTTCTTTTGGCTCCTCCCCCTTTTGCTTAGCCCCTCCCCCTTTTGCTTGGCCCCTCCCCCTCCTGCTCAGCCCCTCCCCCTCCTGCTCAGCCCTTTCCCCTTCTTTTGGCTCCTCCCCCTTTTGCTCGGCCCCTCCCCCTTTTGCTCGGCCCCTCCCCCTCCTGCTCAGCCCCTCCTCCTCCTGCTCAGCCCCTCCTCCTTCTGCTCAGCCCCTCCCCCCACTCAGCCCCTCCCCTTTTGCTCAGCCCCTCCCCCTTTTGCTCAGTCCCTCCCCCTCCTGCTCAGCCCCTCCCCCTCCTTTTGCCCCCTCCCTCTAACCCCTCCCCCCTCCTGCTCGGCCCCTCCCCCTCCTTTTGCCCCCTCCCTCTCAACCCCTCCCCCTCCTGCTCAGCCCCTCCCCCTCCTTTTGCCCCCTCCCTCTTCACCCCTCCCCCTCCTGCTCAGCCCCTCCCCCTTCTTTTGGCCCCTCCCCCTTTTGCTCAGCCCCTCCCCCTCCTGCTCAGCCCTTTCCCCTTTTTTTGGCCCCTCCCCCTCCTGCTCAGCCCCTCCCCCTTTTGCTCAGCCCCTCCCCCTCCTGCTCGGCCCCTCCCCTCCTGCTCAGCCCCTCCCCCTCCTGCTCGGCCCCTCCCCCTCCCCTGCCCCTCCCCCACCTGGTTGGCCTCCATCCACCGCGCCGCCTCCTGCACGTGATGAAATTCCACGAAGGCGAAGCCGCGGCTCTGACCTGCAATGGGGGTGGGGGGGGGGGGCACCCATGGGTGGGGCTGGAATCCCCCTGGGACCCCCCTGGGGTGGGGATGGGCACCCATGGGTGGGGCTGGGACCCCTCCGGGACCCCCTGGAGGTGAAACCCTCTGGGTGCTCCTGGTGCCACTGGAGAGTTTGGGTGCCCCTGGGGACAGGGCCAGCACCCCTGGGTGCTCCTGGGGACAGGGCCAGCACCCCTGGGTGCTCCTGGGGACAGGGTCTGGCACCCCTGGGTGCTCCTGGGGACAGGGCCTGGCACCCAGGGCCTGGCACCCCTGGGGACAGGGCCAGCACCCCTGGGTGCTCCTGGGGACAGGGTCTGGCACCCCACAGGCCTGGCACCCCTGGGTGCTCCTGGGACAGGCCAGCACCCCTGGGGCCAAACTGGGCACACCCCTGGGTCTGACGGACAGCACCCTGGGTGCTCCTAAAAGGGACAGGGGTTCTAAAAGGCACCCCTGGGGACAGGGCACAGCACCCCTGGGTGCTCTGGGAGAAGGACTGGCACCCTGGGTGCTCCTGGAGGACTGGGTCCTGGGACGCACCCTGGGGCCTAGGAGCGGCACCCTGGTGCCCTGGAGATGAGTCTGGCACCCTGGGTGCTCTGGAGACAGGGCTAGGCACCCTGGTGCCTGGAAGCAGCACCTGGGTGCTCCTGGGACAGGGCTGCACCCCTGGGTGCTCCTGGGACAGGGCCAGCACCCCTGGGTGCTCCTGGGGACAGGGCCTGGCACCCCTGGGTGCTCCTGGGACAGGGCCAGCACCCCTGGGTGCCCCTAGGGAGACAGGTGCCTGGCACCCTGGGTGCTCCTGGAGGACAGATCTGGCACCTGGAGTGAACCTGGCCCTGAGTGAAAGTCGCAAGCACCCCTGGGTGCTCCTGGAGGACAGGCAGCACCCCTGGGTGCTCCTGAGATGGACAGCACCCCTGGGTGCCCTGAGGAAGGATCGCACCCCTGGGTGCCTAAAGATGGGACAGCACCCCTGGGTGCCCTGGAAAAGGGACAGGGCAGCACCCTGGGTGCCTCCTGGGGCAGGGCTGGCACCTGGCTTTGACCTGGCACCTGGGTGCCCCAATGTCTGTGATAGCACCCTGGGTGCTCTATGGACAGGACAGCACCCTGGGTGCCCTAGAATGAGACGGCACCCTGGGTGCCCTAGGAGGAAGGACACCCTGGTGTCCTAAAGATGGATCAGCACCCCTGGGTGCTCTGGAAGGACAGGCACCCTGGGTGCCTCTGGGGAAGACCAGCACCCCTGAGTGCTCCTAAAGATGGAACTAGCACCCCTGGGTGTCCTAATGGACAGAACACCCTGAGTGCTCCCTAAGCCTGGCCCTGGGTGCTCCTATGAAGGGACAGGCACCCCTGGGTGTCCCTAGGGATGGGATCAGCACCCCTGGGTGCTCCTAGGGAAGGGACAGGCACCCCTGGGTGTCCCTGGGGAAATGATGAGTTCCCCCCAGTTCCAGCACAGCACCCCTGGGTGCTCCTAGAAATGGGACAGGCACCCCTGGGTGCTCCTAGGGAAGAGACTGGCACCCCTGGGTGCCCCTGTGGAATGGGATCAGCACCCCTGGGTGCTCCTAAAGACAAGACAGACACCCCTGGGTGCCCAAGCAGGTGACAGACACCCCTGGGTGTTCCTGGGGACGGGATCAGCACCCCTGGGTGCCCCCTGAGTCTGACAGAGGCTCCCCTGGGTGCCCCTAGGAAAGGGACAGACACCCCTGGGTGTCCCTGGGGAAAAGGACAGGCACCCCTGGGTGCCCCTAGGGAGGGGACAGACACCCCTGGGTGTCCGTAAAGATGGGACCAGCACCCCTGGGTGCTCCTGAGGAGGGGACAGACACCCCTGGGTGCTCCTAGAGATGAGACTGGCACCCCTGAGTGCCCCTAAAGATGGGACAAGCACCCCTGGGTGCTCCTGAGGAGGGGACAGACACCCCTGGGTGCCCCCTAAAGATGTGACAAGCACCCCTGGGTGCCCCTGAGGAGGGGACAGACACCCCTGGGTGTCCCTGGGGAAAAGGACAAGCACCCCTGGGTGCTCCTTGGATTGGATAGACACCCCTGGGTGCCCCTGGGGATGGGATCAGCACCCCTGGGTGCCCCCTAAAGATGTGACAAGCACCCCTGGGTGCCCCCTGAGTCTGGCACAAAGATCTCTGGGTGTCCCTAGAGAGGGGACAGGCACCCCTGGGTGCCCCTGGGGATGGGATCAGCACCCCTGGGTGCTCCTTGGATGGGACTGGCACCCCTGGGTGCCCCCTGAGTCTGGGAAGGGCAGCCCCTGGGTGCCCCCTAAAGATGGGACAGGCACCCCTGGGTGCCCCTGGGGAACAGGACAAGCACCCCTGGTGCCCCCTAAAGATGGAACCAGCACCCCTGGGTGCCCCTAAGGACAGAACCAGCACCCCTGGGTGCTCCCTGGCACAGGCAGGGCAGGGAGCCACCCCCTTTGAGGGATCCAGGTGTGTCAGGGTGCCCCCACCTAAGGGAGCCCAGGTGAGAAGGGGAGGGGCCCAGGTGAGCAGGGGAGGGGCCCAGGTGAGCAGGAAGGGCCCAGGTGAGCAGGGGAGGGGCCCAGGTGAGCAGGGGAGGGGCCCAGGTGAGCAGGGGAGGGCCCAGGTGAGCAGGGGAGGGCCCAGGTGAGCAGGAGGGCCCAGGTGAGCAGGAAGGGCCCAGGTGAGCAGGGGGAGGGCCCAGGTGAGCAGGAAGGGCCCAGGTGAGCAGGGGAGGGCCCAGGTGAGCAGGGGAGGGGCCCAGGTGAGCAGGGGGAGGGGCCCAGGTGAGCGGGGGGAGGGGCCCAGGTGAGCAGGGGAGGGCCCAGGTGAGCAGGGGAGGGCCCAGGTGAGCAGGGAGGGCCCAGGTGAGCAGGGGCCCAGGTGAGCAGGGGGGGCCCAGGTGAGCAGGGGGAGGGGCCCAGGTGAGCAGGGGAGGGCCCAGGTGAGCAGGGGGAGGGCCCAGGTGAGCAGGGGAGGGCCCAGGTGAGGCCCAGGTGAGCAGGGGAGGGGCCCAGGTGAGCAGGGGAAGGGCCCAGGTGAGCAGGGGAGGGCCCAGGTGAGCAGTGGAGGGGCCCAGGTGAGCAGGAAGGGCCCAGGTGAGCAGGGGGAGGGCCCAGGTGAGCAGGGGAGGGGCCCAGGTGAGCAGGGGAGGGGCCCAGGTGAGCAGGGGAGGGGCCCAGGTGAGCAGGGGGAGGGGCCCAGGTGAGCAGGGGAGGGGCCCAGGTGAGCAGGAAGGGCCCAGGTGAGCAGGGGAGGGCCCAGGTGAGCAGGGGGAGGGGCCCAGGTGAGCGGGGGGAGGGGCCCAGGTGAGACTCACCTGAGGATTTGTTGCGCATCAGCCGCACCTCCCGGGGCTGCACCCCCTGCGCCTGCAGCTGCGCCCGGATCTGGGGGGACACGGGGACAGCGGAGCCTCAGGGGGGACACGGGGACAGGAGGGACACGGGGACAGAAAGGGGGCGTGGCCAGGCGGGGGGCAGGGCTCGCTCCATTATCAGTGAAAGGGGGCGTGTCCATCCCATAAAAGGGATGTGACCACCCATGAAAAGGGGGCGTGTCCATCCCCTAAAGGGGGCGTGGCCACGTGGGGGCAGGGCTCACACCATTATCAGTAAAAAGGGGCGTGTCCAGCCCATAAAAGGGATGTGACCACCCATGGAAAAGGGGGCGTGTCCACCCCATAAAAGGGGGCGGGTCCATCCCACAAAAGGGGCGGGGCTCACACCATTATCAGTGAAAAGGGGCGTGTCCATCCCATAAAAGGGATGTGACCACCCATAAAAGGGGGCGTGTCCATCCCATAAAAGGAAGCGTGTCCATCCCATAAAAGGGGCGTGTCCATCCCCTAAAGGGGGCGTGGCCACGTGGGGGGCGTGGCTCACACCATTATCAGTAAAAAGGGGCGTGCCCATCCCATAAAAGGGATGTGACCACTCATGAAAAGGGGCGTGTCCATCCCCTTAAAGGGGGCATGGCCAGGCGGGGGGGGCCTCACACCACCATAAAAAGGGTGTGTCCATGCCCTAAAAGGGGGCGTGGCCAGGCGGGGGCAGTGCTCACACCATTATCAGTAAAAGGGGCGTGTCCATCCCCTTAAAGGGGGCGTGGCCGGGCGGGGGGCAGTGCTCACACCATTCTCAGTAAATAGGGGCGTGTCCATCCCCCAAAAGGGGGCGTGGCCGGGCAGGGGGCAGTGCTCACACCATTATCAGTAAAAAGGGGCGTGTCCATCCCCAAAAAGGGGGCGTGGCCGTGCGGGGGGCGGGGCTCACGTCGTTCTCGGTGGCCGCCTGGGGCAGCATCCTCAGCATGACGATGGTGCTGGCTCGGGGCTCCTCGTCGGGGCCCTCCCGGTAATCCTGGTCCCGGTAATCGCTGTCGGCGCCGAACGGCAGCGCCGGCGCCTCCCGGCCCGGCTCCCGCTCCCGCTCCCGCTCCCGCGGCGCCTCCGCGCCCTCGTACGAGCCCTGGGACAGCACGGGCAGGGGGCACAGCAAAAGGGACATTTGGAACATCTAGAGAACATTTGGAACATTTAGAGGAGATTTGGAACATTTAGAGGAGATTTGGAACATTTAGAGGACATTTGGAAGCAGCAGGAGATGGTTTATGGAGATTTAAGCCAGGCCTGGAACCTTGAAACCACCTTCGAGTAGAAAATTTGAAGAAGAAAAACAATTGCAAAATAAAGAATGGAGAGAAAGAAATAAAAATAGAGAATAAAGAAAAAGAAATTGCCTGACAGAAAAATAAAGAATATAAAAAGAAAAGCAATTGCTACAAAAAGTTCCCACCATGATTGAAATTGCTCTGGAGAAGTTCTGGCTGGTTCAAGAAGGAAAAAGAGGGAATTGTGGGGGTGGGGTTAGAGCAAAATTTAGAGAACATTTGGAACATTTAGAAGAGATTTGGAACATTTAGAAGAGATTTGAAACATTTAGAGGATGTTTAGAACCAGCAGGAGATGGTTCATGGAGATTTAAGCCAGGCCTGGAACCTTGAAACCACCTTGGAGGAGAAAATTTGAGCAAGAGAAACAATTGGGTAACAAAACAACAAAGAATAGAAAAAGCAACTGCCTGATAGGAAAAAAAAAAGTATAGAGAAAGTAAAATAACTGCCCAGCAGAAATACAGAGAATAGAAAGAAAAAAACATAGAGAATAGAAAAACAAAAGCAATTTTTACAAAAAGTTCCAAATGTGATTGAAATTGCTCTGGAGAAGTTCTGGCTGGTTCAAGAAGGAAAAACAGGGAATTGTGGGGTGGGGTTAGAGGAAAATTTAGAGAACATTTGGAACATTTAGAGGAGATTTAGAGGATATTTGGAACATTTAGAGGATATTTAGAACCAGCAGGAGATGGGTGTGGCAGCTTTGATGGAGATTTAAGCCAGGCCTGGAACCTTGAAACCACCTTGGAGGAGAAAATTTGAGCAAGAGAAACAATTGCCTGACAAAAAAACAAAGAACAGAGGAAGAGAAACAACAGCCTGACAGAAAAACAAAAAACAGAGGAAGAGAAACAACAGCCTGACAGAAAAGCAGAGAATTGTGCCAAAGCAAACCGGACCCAGGGTGGACTCCAGGAAATTCAGGAACCAATGAAAGGAGAAGAACTTGCACCATCACCTCGTGGGGAAGGACTTGGACCAATCAGAAGTTGTGGGATGACGTGTAAGGAAATCCAAAATTGTGTGTTAGGGCAAGAATTGAAAGAAAAACAAACTTCTGCTTTTTCACACTGAGCCCTGCAGAGTCCTGGGGTGATTTTTTGTTGTTTGTGTCCCCAATTTTCTGCTCTGCTTGGGTTGGATATTGGGTGCTGCAGCTTTAAGACTGGTTCCAGGAGTGAAGGGGGAGAGAAGCAGCAGAGTTTGTTATCAGATGTTGCATTTCCTGCACTTCCTCCCACGCATTCTTCTCACAGACATTTTTCTGCTGTCAGCAGCACAGAGTTCTCTGCTCTTAGTAAAGTTTTTGGCTAGCTGAGGCAGAGAAATTCCACGAATTTTGGGTGTTTTTTTCTTTTTTTTTTTTTTTTTAATTTTTTTTGAATTTTGGACTGAAAAGCCAGAAGAGCACAGGGAGTTCACACCTGGGCTGGAGATTTCCCAATTCTGGAGGGACTGAGAACAACCTGAGTGAGCCAAGCTGCAACCCCCGAGAAGAATTCTCTGAATTTGTCATCTCTTCAGAGTGGTGAGAGGTTTTGTTCTTTAGTTTTGTTGTTTCTGCACTGGGGAGTGCTTTACAGATTATTTTTTTTCCACTTCTCCCCAAGGAAATATTTTCCTGAATAAGTTGAGGGGAGGGACTGCTCAAATCTGTTTCCTTGAGGGATCCAATTTGGAGATTTCCTCCTAAATTTGTCCTAAATCATGAGAATTATTTCTGTGCTCAGATTGTGACTCTGATGTGATTTACAGAGCTGGGATCAGGAGAAAACCAACTTGGATCACTAAAAATAAAAAAAATACAACAAGAAAACTGCAAGAGGACACCTGAGAGGTGAAAAGGAGATCCCTGAGGGACTGAGGTCAAGGTCAGAGGCAGGTGAGCAGGAGGGGCACAATTTGCTTTCCCAAATTTGTCCTAAATCATGACAATGATTTCTGTGCTCAGATTGTGACTCTGATGTGATTTACAGAGCTGGGATTGGGGGAAAAGCCCAGAAGGAGATCACAGAGGGACTGAGACCAACTTGGATCACTAAAAAAAAAAAAAAAAAAAAAAAAAAAAAAAAAAAAGTACAACAAGAAAATTGCAAGAGGACACCAGAGGTGAAAAGGAGATCCCTGAGGGACTGAGACCAGCAGGTCAGAGGAAAACTCAGATCAGTGAGAAGAAAATTCAACAGGAAAATTTCAGGAGGAGATGGGTCAGAGTGTGAGGAAAGAAGAAGCAGCCACAGCCAAACTCCTCCTGCACACACTCCTTAAAAGAGAAACAAAATGTGATGAAGCCACCCTTTACAGGCTGCTGCTGTGGTGCAGAAAAAGAGAATTTCCTGCTGATCCACAAAGTGCTTTGGATGTGGGGGTGTGGAAGGGTGTTGGGGAGGCTTTGAAGGATGCATTTTTCAGAGGGGATGAAGAGGCTACGGAGCTGCTCGGGGTTTGGAATTCGGTTTTTATCGCGCTGCAAGAGATGGAGAGGGAAAATCCAGTGGCCAAAAGGGCTCAGAGCCCTGCAAAGGTGAAAATGGAGTCACCCCCCAATCCTTCTGCTGCTCCTTCATCCCTGAGGGAGGAGGAGGATGGAGAAGGGGAGAGAAGGCTCAGATTGACAAGATGGAGATGGGTGAACAACCACAGCCACCTCCTTCCCTGTCACCTTTGCCCACTGATGAACCCCCAAGGGAGGTTCCAGCAGAATCCAAAATTCCTAATTCAGTCCAGCTGAAAAAATTTGAACAACTGAAAAGAGATGACATGAATTTGGAAATTTATAAAAAACGTAAGGAAGAGGATTTAAATTGTGAGAGGAGGAGGGGGTTTAGGGATGAAGGTGTGGAGATGGGAGGAGTAGATCTGATATTGAGATGGAAGGGTTTATATAAAAGTGCATTGATGGAAGGGGAAATTTTACCAACTCTCTCATTTGATCTGGGAGGGAATTTTAGCAGAAGGGATCCCAACCTTTGGGCCCCATTGGAATGGGAAATAATTAAAGGAACTCGTGAATCAATCAAACAGAATGGATTGAATTCACGTTTAACCCAATCCTTCCTGGATTACATTTTCACATTCCATTTACTAACACCCTGGGAAAGCAGATTGCTGACAAGTTTAATTCTGACAGACATGCAGCATCTCCTGTGGAAGTCCTATTGGCATGATGCCTGCTCAGCTGCTGCTGCACAAAATTTACACCTTGCAGAGTGGAATCCTAAGAGGTTTGCAGAAATGCTGACAGGTCAGGGGGAGTTTTTTGATGTGCAAAAACAAGCAAGGTTGCACCCAACCATCTTGTGGCAGTCCCAACAATTGGCCAGGGATGCTCTTAAAACCCTTCCAGAGGATGGGAAGAAAATCCCAGCCTACAGCAGAGTGAAGCAGGGTGCTAAGGAACCCTACCAGGAGTTTGTCGAGCGTTTGACAGATGTGCTGGAAAAAACAGAGCTGCATGATGAAGAGAAAAAAGTATTTTTAATGGTTTTAGCTGTAGAAAATGCTAACCCTGCCTGTAAGAGGATTTTGAGAGGTTTGTCCTTAGATGCCACCATGGAGGAAAGGCTGAAGGCTTGTGCTGGAGTGGGGAGCGCTCAAGAAAACGCTGAGATTTTTGCTTCTGCTCTTGCAGCTGCCCTCAAACCCTTGCTAGAAAACATCTACAGCCCAAAATGTCACAGCTGTGGCCAACCAGGGCACCTCAAAGCCCAGTGCAGAGGCTCAAAGGCCAAAGGGAAGGGGAAACCCTCAGGGAGCTGCAGCAGGTGCCAAAAATTCGGGCACGGCACGTGGGAATGCCGCTCGAAATTCAGGAAAGATGGGAGCCCCATCTGAGAAACTGGGGTGTGGGGCAGCAAAAGAATTGAATTTAAGCTCAAGATATTTTAATTGTATTGATAATATAAGGCTTGCAACTTTGTAGAATTAAGCAGCAATTAATTGTTAATTAACAATTTTGATTTTTTGATTTTAGCAAAAGGGCGAAGGTTGGGAAGGGATGTGTTGGGTGAAGCTGTCAGAGCACTCAGAGTCAGTTCACTAAAAGCTAAAAAAACTTAAAAACATAAAAAAATGAGTGATTTATGGTTTAGATGTACTTTAGGTACCTGGGGGATTACAGATTCCTTAAAATAAGTAGCAATAACTATGTTGATAATGACAAAAACGTTAATTATCGCTCAATAGATTTTACAGAAAGTTACCAAAAATGATTAAAAATGCTAAAAATACACTGAGTTCAAACCTTTCATGCAAGGCAACCACAACCCAAAATCTCAAAGGCCAAAGGGAAGGGGAAACCCTCAGGGAGCTGCAGCAGGTGCCAAAAATTCAGGCACGGGAATGTTGCTCAAAATTCAGGAAAGATGGGAGCCCCATCTGAGAAATTGGGGTGTGGGGCAGCAAAATAATTGAATTTAAGCTCAAAATATTTTAATTGTATTGATAATATAAGGCTTGCAACTTTGTAGAATTAAGCAGCAATTAATTGTTAATTAACAATTTTAATTTTTTGCTTTTTGCGCAGGGCGAAGGTTGGGAGGGGATGTGTTGGGTGAAGCTGTCAGAGCACTCAGAGTCAGTTCACTAAAAGCTAAAAAAACTTAAAAACATAAAAAAATGAGTGATTTATGGTTTAGATGTACTTTAGGTACCTGGGGGATTACAGATTCCTTAAAATAAGTAGCAATAACTATGTTGATAATGATAAAAATATTAATTATTGTTCACTAGATTTTACAGAAAGTTACCAAAATGATTAAAAATGCTAAAAATACACTGAGTTCAAACCGTTCATGCAAGGCAACCACAACCCAAAAATCTCAAAGCCCAGTGCAGAAGCTCAAAGGCCAAAGGGAAGGGGAAACCCTCAGGGAGCTGCAGCAGGTGCCAAAAATTCAGGCACGGGAATGTTGCTCAAAATTCAGGAAAGATGGGAGCCCCATCTGAGAAATTGGGGTATGGGGCAGCAAAAGAATTGAATTTAAGCTCAAGATATTTTAATTTTATTGATAATATAAGGCTTGCAACTTTGTAGAATTAAGCAACAATTAATTGTTAATTAACAATTTTATTTTTTTTTTTTATTTTGAGCAGGGCGAAGGTTGGGAAGGGATGTGTTGGGTGAAGCTGTCAGAGCACTCAGAGTCAGTTCATAAATAGCTAAAAAAACTTAAGAAAAGCATGAAAAAATGAGTGATTTAAGGTTTAGATGTTCTCTAGGTAACTGAGGGATTAGAAATTTGTCAGAATAAATAGTGGTAATTATCTTGGTAGTGGTATAAATGCTAATTATTTTTCATTATATTTTACAAAAAGTTAGAAATACAAAATGCTAAGAAGAAAGTCTGGCTGGTTCAAGGAGAAAAAGAGGGATGGATTTAGAGGAAAAGGGAGATTTTGAACCAGCCAGAAGATGGGTAGGAGAACTTTTAAATAAGCTCAAGCTAAGCCTGTAACCTCATCCTGGAGGAGAATATAGAGAAAGAATTGATAAAAATAACAGAAAAATCAAGAACTGTGTGAAAAAAAGACCAGACACAGAGAGTGGACTCCAGGAAATACAGGAAGCAATGAAAAAAAGAAAAGTTTGTGTAATTGCCTCGTGAATAAAGACTTTAACCAATAATTAACTCTGGGATTGTGTGTAGAGAAAAAAAATTGTATTTTTAAGCAAGAATAATAGATTAATGAAACACAACAGAATTAAATAATAAATGCCTTTTGCTTGATTCCCGTGGAACCACGCAGTGATTTCTCTGCTCCAGCGTGGGCTGAGCCCTCCCCAGCACCCCAAAACTTACCTGGGGGGGGGTCGCAGCCGCGGGGGGCCCCTCTGGAGGGCCCCCGTAGCCGCGATAGTCCATGTCGCGATAGTCGTGATCCCGGCTGCGGGAGCCGTCCTCGGAGGGGGGAGGGGCGCCCCCGTAACGCCCCGTGCGGTCCCCGCGGCCGCCCCTGGGAGGGGGGGGGTTGGGATCAGGGGTGGCCCCCAAATTTTTGAGGGTCTCCCCTCAAATTTCCCCTCTGTGCCATCCCCAAATTCTCCCCCGAGGTGCCCCTCCCCCCACCCAAAATCCCTTCTCTCCCTGAAGTCTCTGCTGTCACCTCCCCCCGTGATAAAATATTCAGTTTTATTTCATGGGGGTCCTCAGGAATTCCCCAGATTTTATCCTCACCCCAAGTCGTAAATTTTGGGGGTTCGCCCTGTTACAAATGCATTACACGCTGTTGACTCTATATAAATACTAAAATAAATACTAAAAACGTAATATTACAACAGCATTTCTATATAGACATAGCCTCTGCTAACAACAAAACTCAAACATAAGTTTTCCAAAAAAATATTGTGCTTAAACCACCTGTTTAGTCAAAGTAACAACCCAGAAATAAACATGTAATAAAAACCCCGCAGCAAACATAACAATTAACAACACTCACCAGCTACAAAAAGCCAAAATCACCACCCAAATTTAAAAAAAAATTTTAAAAATAATTAAAACCACAAGCCAAAAAACACACGTGTTCTAAAAAAGCAAACCCAAAAGATAGCCATGCTAAGCAGTTCCCAGAAACAGTTAACTATGCATAAAAATCTGTAAATATGGAACAATTAAATAAATTGTAAAACGTATTTTAAAAAGCGTTCCTAAAGCAGGATGTGCTCTTAGCAAGCTGCCAAGCACCCGGCCGTTTTAACCCTTTGCTTTATATATCGATATTTTTGTATGAATACGCTTTATATTTGCTTTTATCTCTTATTGGTTTTTTTTATTAAACCTTTTAATTCTCTCAAAACAGTAACCCGTGTTTTTCACAGCCCCTACCTGCGCTCGTACTCCATGGTGCCAGCACCTGTGAGGGCAGCAACCGGTTAGACTGGGAGGAACTGGGACAAACTGGGTTTAATGGGAAGCAAACTGAATGAAGGGGAGAGCGCTGGGATGGATTAGGAAGAATGACTTGAAAATTCTGTAAAATACTGGGAAGGGTAAAAGGGTAACGGGGGGGGCAATGAAGATGGAACTGGGATGAACTGGGGGCCTGTGCAGGGCAGGACCACCCTCATAGCCCGCCCCTAATTAGCACACAAGTCCACGCCCCCTAATTAGAATTAATTAACATACGACCTCCACGCCTCCTAATTACCGTGAAAATTCCAGCCCCGGGTCCCGCTCTCACACCCCCTCCCTCACAAACCGCGCCGGGAGTTCTACTCAGCTCCGCCCCTCACGGGCAGCCCCGCCCCTCCCGGTAAGTCCCGCCCCTCCCGGTAAGTCCCACCCCTCCCGGTCCGACCCTCCCTTCCTCACAGAACCCTCCCCATCCCGGCCAGGCCCGTCCCGCCTCTCACGGACGTTCCGACCTTCCCGGGCGCCGCCGCCGCCGCTCCCGAGCACCAAAATGGCGGCGCCGCTCCCGCTTAGCCGGGCTCGTCCCGGGCGCCCGCCCCCGCTGCACTTCTATTGGTCAAGGCTCCCGCCACTCAAAACATTCCGCATTTCTATTGGTCGATGCTGTAGAAGGGGCGGTGCGAGTTTACGGCCGGCTGTGTTTGGCTGCGGGGCAAAAGTGGGCGGGGTCATCGTGAGGGGAGTGGGCGGGACAAAGCAAACGCTGCGCTGTGATTGGCTGCGTTGAGCGAGAGCGGGACAAAACGCCAATGCGAGGCCCCGATTGGCCGCATCGAGCGGAACAGGCGAGACGAAGCGTCGGGGCAACATGGCGGCGCTGTGGCGGGCGCTGCGGGCGCTGCGGGCGCTGCCCGCCGGGGCTCGGGGCCGCTCGGCGGGGTCACCCGGGGCCGTGGCGCTGCCGAGGCCGCTCGGAGCCGACGCGCACGAGGAGGAGCCGATGTTGGTGGCGCAGAGGAAGGTGGGCGGCCAAGGACATAGCGGGAGGGGCGGGGCTTGTGGGGATGGTTATGGGCGTGGTCTGGGGCGCGGCCTTTATTGGGCGGGGCTTCCTATAAGGGAATGGAAGGGACGTGGTTGATTGGAGTGGGCGTGGTTTGAATGTTGCGGGCGGGGCTTTGGCGTTTTAATCTCGCTTTAAAAGTGGGCGGGGCCTAAATTGGGGCGGGGCTTTCCTGTGCTCAGGTGATTGCGAGGCCTGGAGGGGCGTGGCCTGTGTTGAATTGGGGGAGGGGGACACACCTGGGGACCCTGGAGGGGCGTGGCCCGGAAAGGGCATGGCCAGTGCTATATTTGGGGAGGGGGGACACACCTGAAATTAAGGCTCAGCTGGCTCTAATGCTCCAGAACCCCTGAGGAGGGGGTGGGACACACCTGGGGGTCCTGAAGGAGGGGGTGGGATGCACCTGGGGGTCCCTGGGCGGGGCAGGGGGCTCAGCAGGACCCTCCCCCCACCCAGAACCCCGACTACCATGGCTTCTCTGCCGACCCCGACGCCGACGTGCTGAACATGCGCGCCGCCTTCCTGGCCGGGATCTCCATCGCCATCGTCCTCGGCTCTGTTTTCGTGCATTACCTGCCCGACTACGGGTCTGTGAGGGGGGGGGGTCTCACCTGGGAAACCCCCCAGGGTAAAGGGGGAGGGGGCCAGCCCAAGGGGAGCTTGTGGGGATCCTACAGAGGGGTTCTCAGCTATGTTTTTGGAGTTTTTGGGGGGTCTGTGGGTGTTGTAGGGTCTCCTGAGAGTTCTGTAGGAGTTTCCAAGAAAATTTAGGAGCCAACAAGTGTCTTGCCCAGCTTATGGGGGTCTCCATGAGTTCTTTGAGGGTTTTGGGGTCTATAGGGCTCTTGGCAGGTCTGGGGGTGTCTATAGGAGCCCGTAGGGGGCTGGGGGAGAATATATGGAGGACCTGGGAGAGGGTTTAGGGGGCTACAGAGCCCTGTGGGGGGTTAGGGTGGACTCTCAGAGGTGTATGGGGAACTAGAGGGACACGTGGGCCCTTGAGGAGGGAGAAATTTGAACACCTGGCAGGGGGGGTTGGGATGTCCCCATGGATCCCCAGGATGTGGGGCTCACCTGCCCGTCCCTGACCCCCTCCCCACAGGCTGCAGCAGTGGGCCCGGCGCGAGGCCGAGATCCAGGTGCGGGAGCGGGAGCGCCGGGGGCTGCCCCTGCTCACCTCCAACTACTACGACCCCAAGCGCCTCCCCCTGCCCCCTCCAGAGTGACCCCCGGACCCTCAGCTGCCCTCCCGGAGTGACTCCGGACCTCCTCGTTAGTTCGTGAATAAAGTTCTGGGTCCTCCTTAACTCCTCGGCCTTTTATTTTGGTGGGAGGGACAAGAAACTACAACTCCCAGCGGAACTCGCGGCTCCGTGACGTCACCAGTCAGCGACACCACGCGGAAGTGGCGCTGTGCTCACCGCGGCCACTCCTGAGTGCTCAAGAGACTACAGCTCCCAGCGGCCATTGCGACCCTGTGACGTCACAAGACAGCGACACCATGCGGAAATGGCGCCTTGGTCCCCAGGGCCCATCCCATGCGCCCCCACGGGCTCCCCATGGCCCCCTACAGCCACCCAAGCCCCACAAAACCTGTCAGTGAGCCCCTATAGGACCCTATAGACCCCCGATGCTCTCCCCGCTCCTCCTGGGTTGCCATAGACCCCCCTCGGCCTCTTACAGCCCCTCCAGGTCCTCCTCACGCCCTTCGGTGTAGCATCTCCACAGCCTCCCGTGGCTCTGTGGGGCCCCCTTAGACTCCTATAGGTTTTTGCATTCTTTCAGAGGCCCTTACTTGTTTTTTTCCATACGTTTTTATGGAGTTGTGAAATCCGGCATGACGCTACATAAAGTCTTCCGCGGTTTCTTGTGAGCTCTTTAAGCGCTCCTACGGGCCTCTGATCGGCCCCTGTAGCCCCACATAAATCCCCTTTATGTCCCTATAGCTCCTCACGGTCCCCTACAGCTCCCGTACCCACCCACAGCCCCCTCTCTTCGCCCTTTCCAGCCCCGTGTCCCCTCTCGGCCGCCGTCGGGGCGGCGCGCGCCGTGCTGTGTCACGAGGCCCCGCAGGGGGCGTGGCCTTCCTCATCCGGGGCCCTGCGGAAGGAAAATGGGCGTGGCCATCTGGGGCGCGCCCGCCCAATCCTCGCGTCGGGTGAGGCGGGAGG